>JNEM01010272.1:0-41956 GCA_000697335.1 Conidiobolus incongruus B7586
TAATATTTAAAAGATTAATTTTTATTATTATTTTCTTATTTATTAATAAAGTAAAGAAATATATTAATATCTCTTTATTTTTATTAAAAAATTATTAAAGTAATTTAATATTAATTATATAAATATATTATATATACTTAAGTTTAAACTTAGCTTAATTAATAAAAATATAAAATAAATACCTTATAATTTAATAAAAGCTTAAAAAAATTAAAGTAACTATAATTAAAAATAAAGGTTTTTATAGTAAATATTTACAATTAATAAATTTTAAATTTTTTTATATAATTTTTTATTTAAAAATAAAATAAAATGTTAAATTAAGTTAAATTAATCTTTTTTATAAATTTTAATAAATAAATACTTTAAATATAAGTGAATAATAATTATTATAATAAATTATAATAGTATATAATTTTCTTATTTAATACTTCAAGGAAAATTAATTAATAATAAATTATATATTATTTTTTAAATAAAATAATTTTTAAATAGTGTTTTTATTATAATTTAAAGATACTTATTATTTTATATAATAATTATAAAATATAAAAAGTTAAAGTTATAAAAAATTTTTTATATAAAAAAAATAAAGTTACTACATCTAGTATATTTACTTAATTATAACTTATATAATTATAATTATTTTAAATAATTAAAAAAATAGATTATAAGAAAAAAAATTCCTGTAAACAAATTAAATTAATTCATAAAACATTAAATTTTAGTTTTTAATAAAAAGAACTATTTTTTAAATATTAGAAGCTTATCAAAAGTATAAAAAAGAGTTATTAATAATAAAAGAGGCTATTAATTTTATATTATTTATTAATTTATTTGTTTAGTTTTAATTTCAAAATTGTGCCATTACTTAATTCTTGCACTAATATCATTCATAATACATAGTTAACATTGGGCCCTAAAAGATTTTGATCTAATATCTTTTTCAGATTTAGCTTTCTTTTTTCTTCTAGTTTAAGTAGTGTCTTGATCATCTCAAGCTAATTGGGCAGTTGATTTTAACCTTGACATAGAAGCTTCACTGTATCTATCTGTTAAATCTTCACAAAGCTTGCATTTAATATGAAGTTTGTTGAAGAGGGACTAAAAATACCTGTTAACTAAAGTGTGTAATAATAAGATGAAAACACTGTATATTGTTTTCTAAAATCACTTAACCATTTATCGAAATTCTCATTTCTTTTACTTTCATCTTCTTCAGCTTCTTGTTGCTATATTGAATTTTAGGTTAACAAAGGAAACATTGGAATATGAATGTTATACCCTTTTAGGCTCTTCCACTTCTCTGAGTTTTTTGGCCTTTTCTCCAGCTCCTTGATCTGCTTTGATCAGTTTTTGCTTTCTTTTTTCTCGCTTAGAATCTTCTGATAATTCATCATTGGGAACATCGATCAAGTCAAACGTGTGAACAACCTTTAAAATGATTCATTAGGAATATAAATATTAAATGAATAGAATTTAATTTTTCTTCAACTTCTTCAATACCAATTTGATGATATTTTGCCTTTTGAATACTCTTCTCAGTATGATGTATGACAAGATCCAGACTATCTTCATCTTACAAATCCCTACCTTAGAGGAGTTACTAAAATTAATATCATTTAAAAATTAGGTTATTTGATAGTCAGGTATTAAATACTAAGAAGGCAGATTTTCCTAGAGATTTTTTTTCAATCTGTTTAATTCCAATTATTCATCAAGTTTTTATTTAGATATCAGCTAAATCAAATCAGATTCATATACCAAATGCCATTAGAATATAAAAATTTATAAAATTGGCTGCTGTTTCAGCAGCCTTTTCATTTAATTTTTCTGCTTAAGCCCTTCACTTTTGAGAAATTAATTTTAATTCTTCATGTATTTTATATCACTAGACAAAACACTAATGCTAATGTTATAATATGTTAATGGACAGATATATAGATAACTGGCTCAACATATGGAAACTGTATTTTAAATCTAAATTGTTGAAAAATTCAGCGTTATTTACATTAACTAAACATTTCAAATCTCTGACATAATCATTAGAGAAAAAAGTTTGACTGTATAATAAATACTACATATTATTGGTGGATTAGTAATCCTATTCTGAAATGAATGATGTGATTCACTTGAGAGTGGGAATATGCCATATTAACTGAAAAAGTTGGATATTTCAATTGCATCGATTTTAAAAGAAATGACGAAGCTAAGGCATCTCCATAATTAATTCTATGGATAATTATTAGCTTTGATATTATTCAACAAAATAATATATAAGCATACCTGGTTGAGTAATTTAATTGTCTTTTCATATCAAAAACAGAAATAACTGTTACATTGTTACTTGATGAAGATATTATTAATCCTAGAGTTGATAAATTGTTACTATTATGGTAATAGCTGAAGAGGCTATCAACCCCAAAGGAAGCAGCGGGTGCAGAAAATGCTTAAAATAAAAGCTCTGTCAGTACTAAAAAAGAGTTAGTTGTATTTTAATTGAAAAATCTGTTTATATTACTTGTATGACTGAAAGAAGGGTTGAAAATAGGTTCAGTCATTACGATTGAATGATCAATGGAAGAGTTGATTTCCATATTTAAAAATATATAGTCCATAATATGCTCCTACATCAATATTATTATAATCTTAGTAATATTAGTAAGCATTAATCTATAAAACTTACCATAAATCCAGGATGTGTTAAAACTCCATTCTCAAAAGGATATTTGAGATTGGCTTTAGTATTAATATTGTTGTTAATTTGGCCACCTATTAAAACTCTAGTCTGTGACTCCTCATTAGCTTTACGTTCTCTATTTTCAGAAACTATGGTATCGAATTGAACTAAAATAACATATTAATAATCAAAGACTATACTACTAAAACTTGAATAACTCGTTGGATCAGATTTGTTCCCCAGCCGATTCTACAATGATGAGATCCTAAATCAATCTAAATCAAAAAATATACAATATCAATAATGATCTATTTACCATAGTCTATAATAATCGGAGTATCAGTTCCAATATATTCATGGTAATTTTGAAGTTGGTGATCGGGCCCTCGTAAAGCAATATTTTCACTTATAGGGGTTAGATCTTTGACTGAACTTTCACCCATGAGTGAAATGATCTGATATAATATTAAATTTTTTGTTGATTATGTAAATAAAATAATTTAAAAAAATTCCTCAATGGACTGCTAATGTACAAGGTATTATTTATGATCAATCGATGGTGAAATATTTATGGGATTTGTTTGATATGATCAAATCACAAATTCGTTTAAATGTTGATTGCTTATAATTGGATATATTGTAGGAGGATAAATGATTAGGCCTGTGATATAATTTTATTCTACTTTTACCTTATTGTTTTAATTATAAATTGCACACTTATTTATGAAATAATTATAATTTTATTTTAAACTCCTATTGATCGTGATATATTTTATACTTTTGTAATGTTTTTGATAAAACAAAACTAATATTTTATTAATTGATGATATACATATAATTATGTTTTGAAAATAAATATGTATTTAATGATATTGTACAATATTAGGGAAAAGATCGAATATTATTCAAATGATATCAACTATTAAACTCAAATATACATAGCCATATTTTTAATTTTAAACTGGACAGTTAAAATCATCTTCTGAAATATAAAATAATGAATAACCTGAATTAACCGATAAAATATTTTCAAGAAAATCAAAATAATATTTCATGACAATGCAATCTATAATTGTTTTAATTGATTTAAACATATTATGGTTTTGATAAAATATATTTTTATAATCAATATAAACACTGTAATTGTTTATTAAATAAATCTAATTTATTAGAATATCCGATATAATGTAATAAGATGAAATAATTAAATAATTTTAGTATTTTTATTTACTCTTAATATTCAAGTTTTAGCAATTGAGTTGATGTATCTCTGGATAAATATATATTTGAAATTTTAGCGATTAAGTATTTTAAATAGTCGATAAATTATATATAGATAATATGTTATATATCTTGAAACATAATAAGTCAATAAAACATATCCAAATTATGCCAAAAGTTAGTAGTAAAAGATTCTTTATATTATATTGTATATATTTTTCTCAAAAATTTTTGATATTGGATGTTTTTGCACAGTTTAATATAGTATAATATAACGAATAAAATTAACACTCCTAATAATATTAATTATGAGATTATAAGTTATTTTCTGTTTATAATTGTTTATATAGGAGGTAATATTTGAAAAATAGTGTATCAAAATTTAAGCAAAATGGTTTAGAATTCCAAAACTCAATCTAGAACTTGCAATTAACATTTTATTTTATTGACAAAATTAATTGGAGAAATAACTTGTATTAAAATGAGGATACTAAGGGTCATGAGAGATTCCATTTTTTGGAATGAGGTATCCTTTCTTTTTCTATTTCATTCATGTCAGATAATCTTTATAGCTATCAATTTAACGCACAGTCTAACGTTCCGATACCTCCCTTTGATTCAACTGATCTCCCAAGCTATGAAGAGGCAGTCAAATCTAATTCTGAAATACCTATTAGAGTGGAATTTCCTCAACCTGGTCTAGTGTTTCCTGAACCTGATTTTTCCTGCGTTGCACCACCAGAAACACATGCAATCAATATCAAAGATATCCCAGTCAAAACTTCGAAGAGTGGAATCGTCTCTCATGAAGCTCTTTTAAACAAGGATCCGAATTTATTACATCACTTCTTTTTGTACCATAACACAGCACCCAAGCTTTTTGTTGATATCAAAGGAAATCACTATGAAAAAGTGGTAGAGAGATATAGAGTGACAAATGAGAATGGTGAAACAGAGTGGAAGACACGTACATATCAAAAGGAAGTAGTTGATTTTGAAATGAGCTATGATGCTTCTGGATATGTACTCCCAACTGGCACTTTGCATCTGACCAATCCAGAAGTTCATGATCACACTGAAGATTGCAGTGTAAATAGTTTAAATCAGCTATTTATCAATTATACAAAGAGTAAGAATCGATTAAAAGAAATCAGTCTTGAAAAAATCATCCAATGGAATTTTGAAGAGTTAACCAGGGCAATTTCTTATAGCATCAGAGCTCAAGGCTATAGAGGTAGTATTCATGTCAATTATCGTCGTCAGCATTACAAAATCAAAGTGTTATCAGAGTCGAAGTTATCTAAATTTTATCACAGTAAAATCACCAGTGTGCTTTGTGTTTTAACTTGCTGTTGTTTGATTTGGTGGCCCATTGGATACATGTATAAGGATCAAATTGGAGAGGATTTTAGGTCAACCTTCCAAATGTCCATTTCAACTCAGGATTGGTATTATAAAAATATTTCCTCTATATTAAGCTCAGTCAGAGAACGCAGAATCCAATACCATTAAGTCATTCATAAGATAATAAAAGACCAAAACTCCTATTAATAACGATTATTATTATATAAATTAAAATCTTTATTTAATAAATTCTACTCTTGATTATAACATTAACAGTCTATTAAGAATTTTTGAAAATAATTGAAAATAAATAAACTAAAAAGCCTCAATAAATTGAATGAAAAATACTCAAACAAAAAAGTCTGCATATATTATGTTAAATCAAATCTATATAATCAAATATTATCATATTTTTATAATTAAACTCTTATTATTAGTTTTGATTTTCAAATTCCATGTATATATCAAAAATAATATTGATTAAAAAATTATAAAATATATGTATATATTGTCACTTGTCAAATTAGGAATTAGTTTCGATATAATTTATTTATAATCGAAGTAATCTCTGTGAACTTATTATTGGCATAATATGTTTAACAATATTAGATTTGATAATGATAAAATAATTCATATATTTTATAATGAATCAGAAATGAGATGATACTACCAAATTAATAGATTAAGCATTGTTGAATATCAGACAACACTGCATATTAAAAATCGCTATTTTTTGAATGAGAAAAATGAGATGATTTCATTGAAACAGATATTAGAATTCAGATCAACAATAATGCTAAATTTTTTCTTTTCAATTTAATCATTAATAATGTCAGAAGATCTTTACAGTTATCAATTTAATGCTCAATCGCATGTACCTACATCATCTAATCCAAACAGCCCTCCATCATATGAAGAAGCAACTAATTCAAATCCTGAAAAACCTATGAAAATTGAATTTCCAGAACCTAATTTAATATTTCCAGATGCTAATTATTCCACATTTCCTCCTCAGCCAGTTCATTCAATTAATATTAACGATATTCCAGTTACCACTTCAAAGAAGGGAATCATTTCCCATGAAGCTCTATTGAATAAGGATCCAGACTTACTTCACCACTTTTTCTTACATTATAACACCCCTCCAAAAGTTTTTATAGATATTAAAGGGTTTCATTATGAAAGGGTTGAAGAAGAATTTCGAAGTGAAAATGAAAATGGTGAAACTTTAATTAATACAAGTACTCATGACAGAGAAGAAATAGACTTTCAATTTAGTTTTGATATCTCTGATTATATCCTTCCTATAGGTATTTTACATCTTATGAATCCTAAAGATTCTGACCACCAATTCAACTCTAACCTCCACGCTCTTAATCAATTATTCATTAGTTATACTAATAGTAAAAATCTATTGAAGGAAATCGAGCTTGAAAAGATTATTCAATGGAATTTTGAAGAATTAAGTAAAGCCATTACATATAGTATTCGAAACACTGGTTATTACGGTTTAATCAATATTAACTTTCGAAGGGAAAACTACAAGGTTAAGGTGTTATCGGAATCTAGCTTGTCGAAATTTTATCATAACAAAATAATGTCAGTTTTATGTGTTATATCATGTTGTTGGTTGATTTGGTGGCCTATTGGATATATGTATAAGGATAAAGTAGGCGCTAATTTCCGCTCAACTTTTCAAGTATCTATCTCTCCCAAAGACTGGTACTATAAAAATATTTCATGTATCTTAAACTCGGTTAAAGAAAGAAGAATTGAATATTATTAATTTATGCAGATAATTTTATATTTATATTTATAATAAATGATAAAGTTTGATAACGTATTAATTAATACAATGATTTTATTATGAAATCACAGGGAGAGAGGAGTAGGGTAGAGTTTAAATACTGAAATTAAATATAAGGGAAAATAATAAACGTTGAATAAATAAAACGTTTAAGTTAGGAGGACCAAATACAATCAAAACAGATCCGAAATGTAGTTATTAAATTGACCTATTAGTTAATCTGAATTCTCAGAATCATACTATACTATTGATTAACAATTAATGAGTAAAAATTACAATCATTAATGTCAATAGAAAGTAGAAATATTAGATTAGTTGTGAAATGTGGAAAGCTGTAAAATTCAACTATTCTGTTGAACTAAATCAGATAATAATCCAAGAGAGAGTATTTTAGGCTAATTTTACAACTGATGTATCAAATCAATTGTAGGGAAATTGGATGATATCATGTTATACTGTAGCATCTCATTCGATGAGTAACAAAATAGGGGATTGGGCATATCAAAAGGATCTAGCCTTAGCACCAATTTAAAAGAACATGAACATGAACGATTAAAGGAGGAGGAAAAATTTTTGAATCAAATGGACAATTAGATACTCAATTGTATAGTCACAAACAAATCAAATAGCTTCAATATTGACGAAATCAGTGGTGAATTCTTCCAATTGAACATAATGCTGCACTGTGTCAACTGAAGATTGGCTTGAATTCCAAGTAGCATCATCTGTCGAGCAATAAAAACAAATATCATCTTCTGGATTGTAATCATATTTTGGATCATTCAGCTGAAACAGGCCAGCTAGGGGCATTGAAGATGATGTATGTTTGATCATATGTGGACAAGTATGTTGCTTTGAGTTATTCCCATATTCAGCATTTTGGCGAGACATTGGTTGAGAAGTCAAGTTGATTAAATTAGTAAACGAACCAATCATTTTGGAAAACATTGTGCGATTTAGTGTACGGGGCTTAGTAGAAATGTTGGGACGATGAGAGTTGGTAAAAGATGTCGGTAATGGCTTTGGTGAATGGGTTCGATTCAAGTTAAAGCTGAGTCTTTTTGGAGAAGGGATAGGTGTTTTGCATGACTCAGAAGAGTCAGAAGAATTGGATTCAATTTGAACAACGGAAGTACTTAAGCTACGCTGACGAGGGCAAGTATGATTGGGTTTTAAAGAATGCCGCTTGAGAAATGAATTGCTTCGTGAAGGAGTGTTAGATTTTGGTGATGTGGGAGTCTTTTCTGAAATGGGAGTGACGCGAATTAGGTTGAGACTATAACGTTTGGATTTTGGACTTATAATTGGAGATTCTTCATAAAATTCAGGAGAAGCAATGGTACTGTGATCTGGAGTGAAAGGATCGTATTGCGGTTTGGCAATAAAAATTCGAGAAGTAGGTCTGGACACCATGACTGAATGAAAATTATGAAGAAAATCGAATAGGATAGTCAAGCACACCAAATCAAGAAGACTGGAATAATATTAAAATATTCAAGCACCAAAGTGGTAGAAGTGGTTTGGTTAAGTTATTAAAATCACAAAGATGAATCTTCGTGGGACATTAAAATAATTAAAAAATTAAGAATTGAGATAGATTTCAGCTAAACTAATGAATTTGTTTCATTTTATATGGAATCAATATACTTTGAATGTTAATCATTTCTCATTCAAGTGCATGTGAGTTTAAACCAATCAGCTTTAGGCAATCAAGACTGAGAAAGAAGAGATACATTGAGTTGACAAAATTGATATGAATATCTGTGATTTGATTGGTGGATTTGGCCACGAATACAAATCCTTTTATTATCCGACAAAGGAAGATTAATCAACCCGAATCAACAAGTTAAACAAAGGAAAATATCAAAGAATTGTAGCCAAAAAATAAATAATAATTAAATTAATAATCCCTAACATCCGCTTCAATAATATCTTCCACCCTCCTACAATTATATTTTGATAAGCTAATGAATTCCTTATTTAATCTGCTACAAAAGTTGGCTAATTACTCAGTCATCCCCATTTATTATAGGGTTAATGATTGTCTTAGCTTATATCTTTCTATTATAGGCTTAGTTTAACATATTAACATCTAAAAACAACTCGTTTTCTTTGTAAAAACACTCTACTTTGTGTTTAGACTCCAGATAAAATTTAAGTTAATTTTTAGCCAGTAATAGAGCTGAATGAATTTGGTAATGTATATTTTTATTAATTACAATATAAGTGATTTCCTCCTTAGTCGACTCAAGCTGTAAGTTTTGTTGAAATTCAAGCAATCCACTTTCTGGCGTTATCAACTTGATTTTACTTAATTTAGAAGATTATAAATAATAAATAAACATTCGTATTCCATTAATTAAATATATTATCTCTTATTGCTATATTGTTATTATTAGTTTTTGATATGTTACGACCAAAATTTTAATTATGCTTTGCTTTTAGAAAATATTCGAAGATTGATTTCAAATGTTTAAGATCTTATGTTATAATATTTCAAGTCACATACTTTAAAATATGTCTTAATTCTTACATTTGTATTTAAATTGCGATATGTTCTAAAATTATTTGAAAAACTAATAATATATCCTTAATGTTGTATTTCAAAATTAATCATCTCTTCCAGTTTGATAGCTAAACCAATATTATTTCTATTTTAAGCTGACTTTGTCAGTCTATAATTGAAGGATACTCTTTGTTCTCTTTATTTTCTTTATTAGATTTTATCCAAATCCCATATCATTCATTGATTCAATTATTTAAACCTACAGTCCCGATACGTTAAAGAGCAGCATTAATAAATAATTTACTAAATCATATTTTGAGTACTTTTCTAACTACCATCTTTATTTATAAAACTTAATATAAAACACAACACTTAATATAAATTATTGGTAAAAGATTTGAGAAATAACTTAATCATTTTCATCAATATATATAAATGTATATTAGGAAAAATATCCAATCATAATATTGAACATTAATTGACATGATATTAAAAAATAGTAGCTTACTTAGCACTTTAGTAAAATAACTCTTTAAATATGTAATATCTTTTATATTTTGGCCAATAATTTATCTTAGATTTCTTGATTTTGAAAGAAATGTTTTGATAATTTCTCTAACATTTCAATTTTAATTCTTATTGAAAAATCAAATATTCTTTCATATATAACATTAATATTAGATAAAAAATTGAATAGATGATTTGATTGAATATTTGGTTTAATTATATTCAATCCTTTATTATATTATATGTATAATAAAATAGCTCAGAGACACGGTTTGAAGGGACTCTGTTAAATTGAAAGTGCAATCAAATTTTACAATACATCAAATGATTTGATGTTATATTCAATGTTAGATCATTAACTTTATTAAGAAAATAAATGTTAATATAGTCTACAAGTTGTAGTTATATTTGATAAATATTTATTAAACAAATTGAATTTTAAATTTGAAGTTTAATAATAAATGTATTCATATTATATTATTGTAATCATAATGAATTTGATGATAAAATTTGTCAAGTTGATGAATATTTTAACACGTTCTTGATTTACAACAATAAAAGTATTAATATAATATATTTTTCTTATAGTTAAATATTTGTACTATAATATGTGCTAAGATTAAAGATTCAAATATTATATTTCATCTCATATGACATGTAATTAATAATTTTTGGTAGGAATTTCATTGAAAATTTTTAAAAATTTATTGTTTAACCTGAAAATTCTTTTTTCAAGTTGTTGTTATTTTGTGTATCATATAGACAAATTATGTTTTTATAAAGTCATTTTCAAATTGTCGATTTTTATAATATATTTTTAATATAAACAATTAATATAAAAAGAAAAATAATCTTTTAACTCTAAGTTTAACCATTTAAAATCAATAAATTATTAGATCAGATGTATAATTTTTTGGTATTAAACAAATGAACACAGTAAAGCCGCTTTGATCCTTTAGCATGAAACTCGAATCGGGCCAATGATATGACTTTATTAATAGCTAAATTTTAATTAATTTTTTAACGGTATATATAATTCTAATTTGAAATAAGATGAATATTCTTATATATTAACATGATTTGACACTAAAAGCTCGAATCGGTTATAGTGTAAATTAATATTTAATTATTCTTAAATAAATTACCATATCTCAGAATATTAGAAATAATTTTTAATTTCCAAATCAAATTGATTTATTCAATTTCTAGATTACTTATATAGCATTTTAATTTTTTAAATTTCTATTGGATAGAGGCTCCAACTTCTAACAAAGTCCGATCACGTGCCTTTAATTATAATTGATATGATGAAAATCTGTTTTATTCAACTAAAAATAACATTGAAAACCATAAATATAATATAATGATGAAATAATTAAAAACTATTCTTTATGATATTCTCTAATACAAGGTAGTATTTATTTATTTATTTAAAAGCGCTCGCTTTTCCAACTTTTGATTGATTAATATAAAATTTCTTAAATATGTCCTACAATTCAGGACAAAATATTATGTCCATATCTCAACATGATAGAGAAAAATATCAAAATATATTTCGACAATGGGACATCTCTAATTCTGGTTACTTGGATGGATCTAAAGCTAGAGATTTGTTTTCTCAATCTGGTCTTCAACCTTCTGTATTATTTCAAATATGGTACTTTATTTGTTTTATTATTAATTAAATATATTCTCAAAATACATTTTTCATTTTTATGAATAGGAATTTAGCTGATTCACAAAATCGCGGTAAACTTGACATTAACGAATTTTGCATTGCAATGCATCTCATCCATTGGAAATTGGCTGGAAACCAAATTCCTCAACAGTTACCACCCCAGTTGCTTACATCTGGTACATCTAATTTTGGTCAGCAAAATACAAGCAATTCTAATAATTTGTATAACAATTCAATCAATTGGAACAATTCTCAGGTTGATTCTTTGACTCCCTCTACTCCAATGAACTCCAATCAAACTAATCAAGGTTTGCATTCTCAATCAAATTCCTCATTGATGAGTCAGCAGGAATTTGAAGCATTGAAGAATCAGTTGGAATCAAAAAGAAATTTGTTGAACTCGAAAAATCGATCCAAAAAATATACTGAAAACGATATTGACCAATTAAAATCTCGTATAAAAGCTTTGTATCCTAAAGCTCCCTTCCACAATCCCAACTTCCCAAAGGATTTGAAGCAGTTGAATAACTCAGTTTCAACAACAGATTCTTCAGAGTTATCCCAAATATCTGCTATTGAACAGAAGTTGATTTCCCTCCACCTTGAGACCAATCTCAGTGATTTGATATCTAAGGCTACTTCCACTAGTTTGAAACTTAAGGACGCTTATTTAGAGCTTTTCAAACTACAAGATTCTCAAAAATATGGCTATAAGATTCCTTCAAACAAAACAATAACTTTTCCAAGTACAGCTCCTACTTCTAATGACCCTATCGCCCAAAAGGCAGCTGCAATGCTCGCTCAAAGAATGCAAATGCTCAATTTGAATAAGCAGGCCTCAATAACAATCCCATCTGATGCCCAGGATCGTATCGGTGCCGAAAGTCAACTACAGAATCAAAAACAATTGGAAAGAGATCAAGCCGTTTCCAAATTAAAGGATGAAATAACTCAATTAAACAAAGAATTTAACTCTCTTATTTCTAACTTGAAAGGCCTTAACGACCTTTCTAGAGAATCTGATATCAAAAAGTTAAAATCAGAACGTAAAAAGTTTGAAGAAGGATATGGCCTTAAAAGCTATCGTGCCAATAGATTGCTAGACGAGCTCAAAAAGCTGTCTTTAGACTTGATATATCCACCAGAAACTCCAAAACAAGACAAGCAATCATATACTAACCCTGATGATTTATTCTCTCCTACTCAGGTCTCTGACAACAGTCCATTTGCTCCTCCTTCTAGATCAGCTGAAAATGCAGATATGCAATCCACAAGTCATCAATCGCCTCCTAATACGACTGAATCTTCTAATCTCACATT
Source organism: Conidiobolus incongruus B7586 (assembly GCA_000697335.1). Classification (NCBI taxonomy): domain Eukaryota; kingdom Fungi; phylum Entomophthoromycota; class Entomophthoromycetes; order Entomophthorales; family Conidiobolaceae; genus Conidiobolus; species Conidiobolus incongruus. Next base: position 13,064 of record JNEM01010272.1, read on the forward strand.
TGAAGAAATCGCACAATCATCTCGCCGTGCCCGTGATCTATTCACTTCCATGGAAAGCACACACCATGATTCTGCGCCCATAAAATCAACTGGTGCCAAATGGCAGCCACCCAAGCGCAGTGCTGAAATTGATGCAGCATTTGATTCTTTAGCCAGGCAAAAGGAATTGGAGAAGCAAAATAGGCTTAAAGCAAAAGAAGAAGAGGATCGCAAGAGACGCCAGTTATATGAAGAAGAACAGAGTTCGCAAACCAAAGAAACAAATATGATTCAATTTGCCGCTAGAACCGCAAGAGAAAGGGTTCATCAGCTTGAAACAAGTGCTAAAAGTGAACCTGTTACTTTACCTTCTGCTCATACAAACATTATTCATATTAAACCCAATATTTCCCCCACTGGTAACAACGATGATAACGATGATGAGTATGAAAGAGATCCTCCTCAGCAAGCTGCTGTTCCATCACCATCGCTACCATCTCAAGTTTTCACTTCTGAATCAACTCCAGAACAAAATGAAACTCCTAACTTTGAATCACAAGAAAAGCCTTCATTAGGTGACAGCTTATTTGGTGTTGCTTCACCTCCATTTAAAAAAGGTCATTCCAAAAAACTCTCTGCCTCAAATCCTTTTAATACTGATGTTCAAGAGAGTAGTACCACTCATAATCCTTTCATGAAGCCTGAACAGAGCCAACTAGAACTTCCTGTAGTTGATAAAGCCTCAGCAGTTTCAAACCCTGAGCAATCACAAGACGGAACTCTTTTCATAGTTACTGCACTTTATGATTATGATAATGAAAATGGTTTTAGTTTCAAAGAAGGCGATCAAATTTATGTTACTATTGCTGATGACGATAATCCTGATTGGTGGTAAGTAAACATATATCTTATGCTATTTTATATATCTAACATATTTCAGGTGTGGTTACTTGGAATCAAATCCAGATATGATAGATTGGTTTCCTCAAAATTATGTTGAGAGGGTGTCTAACAAATCAATTGAAGCTAACAACGACTTATCATCCCAACAACCAGAACCCGAATCCGAACCAGCTCACGAGCCTGACACTATCTATGCTGAAACTCTCTTTGATTACACTGCTGAGCATGGGGACGAATTAACAGTGCTCCCTGGTATGAGAGTGATCGTCATTGATCAAACTGATCCTGACTGGTGGACCGCACAAACAGAAGATGGCACTGTTGGGCTACTTCCTGCCAGCTATCTTAGCATTTTAAGTAAGTAGTATATTGTAAATCATTATTTCAGTTTCCTCTTCCTCTTGCCTCCTAGAACTCCCCTTACATCTTCAGTTTTAGCTTTATGGTTTTATAATATTGATTATCTCCTCTCTCCCATCCATTTGATTTAATTACTTAATCAAGAACCACCTTCCAATAATCTAATTCTCATTTAGAAATTAAAAAGGTGGAGGAAGGGGAATTTGAAAGTTACAGAACTACTTATATTCTCCATCATTAAAATATCGCTTAATTTCCTTTACAGATTAGTTCATTTATATTCAATTAAATGTTTATCAATTCAATTGTCCCAAAATATTTAATAGTATCATTTTAAATCAAACATAGAAATGTATTTGATACAAACTAGCGATATCCGATTAATAACTTCCCCTTCCTCCACTCATTAAAAATATTACATTAATAATATCAATCTATAGTTTTAATTATTCAAACAATCTCCACAATATTTTTCTAACATCATTACATTAATAATTAACAAATTCGTTTTTATTTTCATATATTAATTTGTTTCACTCATTAGATCAAAATGGGAAATCTTGTCAAACACACAAATCAACAAATAGTCAATTTCAAAATGATTTTAATTCATCAAAGTATAGCATTACTACAATTAACAACTCAAAAAGTAAGAATCAAATATATCATGAAAACAACCTACAATTATTAATTACCTTATCAGATAAAACTGGCAAACTGAGCCCAAATCATACATCAGCGAACAGGACAGATATTCGAAGAGGATCCAATCACGAACTTGAAGCGAGTAAAATACAAGCTTATTTTGCTGGAGATCGTAGAGCTTCTAGTACAAGTAGTTTGGTGCATCCTTCTTCTCCTTCAGAGTCGAATATTAGCAGTTACTTCGAAGATCCTACATCAAATGTAATTGTCATTGTGATTTAAAATTTCAATTCTTTAATTTGATTTTTAGACCCCATACCGCAAAGGCTGGAGTACAATAGTGCCACCTGAAATCTTGAGAACATTCTCACCAATAGAGAAAAAGCGTCAAGAAGCTATCTTTGAGCTGATCACAACAGAAAGAACATATTTGAAAGATTTGCAAATTATTGTTGAGGTAATATTTAATTTAAATGAATAAATAAATATACTGAAATACTTTGTAGCTATTTCTTACACCCTTGGATAGTTATTTAACCTCTGAAGAAAGAAACAAAATTTTCAGCAACCTTGAGGAGCTGGTACTAATTAATACTCAATTTCTTTCAGAGTTGGAGAGTTTGCCTTCTAAAACTGATATGTCTGTTCAAGGGGTTGGCAAAGTGTTTTTACAATACGTAATCATAGTATAATCATTCTCTATTATATACTAATACCAGTTCTTAGTGTCCAGAATTTGAAAAATATTCTACCTATTGTAGTAATCAAGCTGCATCCTCAAAATTCATACAATCAAAAATTAAATCAGATCCTAAGTTTGAAAAAATGTTGAATGTGAGAACACCTTATATTAAAACTTAAATTACTTATTTAATCTACTTTTAATTATAGGATATAAGCCAAAAACCGCAATGCAGACAATTGAACTTGATGAGCTTTTTACTAGAGCCAATCCAAAGAATAACTCGTTATCCAATGCTTTTACGTCAGGTAAATAATAGCTTATATACGAATATAATAACAAATTCGTAATTTATTGATATAGATTATTAAATACACTCCGGAAGATCACTTCGATTATGCTCTAATATATCAATCGATTGAACAACTCGAAGAGTGCCTTAAGCGGTTGAATCAAAATGCACAATACGGGGAATCTGAACAACGACTTATCGAACTGTCCAGGACCATTGATCTAGAGCGATGTCCCGGTCTTAATATCACTGGCATGACACGTTTTCTTGGACCACGTGTATGTCTTATGGAGGGGCCGCTGATAAAATCTAAAAAGGGGAAAAAGCTTCATCTATTTCTTTTTAATGACATGCTGCTAATTACCATACCTGACAAGAATTTCAAAGGTCCTATTTATTCATTATATCGCCCTCCAATTCCTTTAGATGAGCTCTCAGTTAAAGAATTATCCAATGAAAAATCAATGAATATATTCTCTAGTAATGGTAATATTCAATATGAATTTTATTCAAATCCAATCTTATACTAACTTATATTTTTATTTGTAGATGAAAACTGTTTCCAATTAATCCATGCCAAAGAAACCATCGTATTCAAATGCTCTGGTGTCAGCGTCAGAAAGAAATGGATTAACGAATTTAATCAAGCTATCTCTATTTGTAGAGAAGCACATCAAAGTTGCTTTTCTACAATTACTTTTAGACACCAGAATATCCATGAGGTACTTGCTTACCTTCAATTTACTCTTTGCTGTGGAAATAATTTGAAAATTAAAGGTAAGGTAAAATTACGATTAAAAATCTTGCTTCTAACATTATTACATTAGATGATTGGTCACATTCTGAGCTTAATACATATTGTAAAGTTAGAATTGGTGATGAAATTTTTTGCTCACAAGTTGTATATAACAGCAACCATCCTCAATACAATCAGGTAAGTCATAATTAACCTGTAGTTAATTTTACTAAATGATTTTTGCTAGTCTTATACTTTTCACATTATTGACTTTGAGGCAGAATTAACAATTCAGGTCTATAATATCAACCATTTCCAACCCGATGGTAGGCTCATTGATTTTAAATTAAAAATATTATATATTAATTTATAAATAGATTTCATTGGAGAAACAAGTTTCAATGTCTCTCATTTGTTAGAGCTCAATCAATCTTTACCTGAGATATTTACATTAGAATTATCGCCTTCTTCACCAGATCATGTGAATTCTGTAACTATTCAGGTTCAATTAAGTAATTGAGATTAAAAATATCAACTTTATCCTCATGTACCTAGATTAAAATAAACTACTACTGTATTTAATAAAATGGCATTCAAATATACTGGTTTTGTTCTAATTCTTTTTATTGATTTAACATATGGAGTATTTAAAGGAAATTGAATATAAATTATCAATATTATTAATTTTAAAATAATATAGATAGTATAACATATATAAGGAGAGAATTATAAAGGTGATAAAATTATAATTTAAATAATAATATCCAAGTGATATTTGAATAATTTATTTTAATTCATAATATAAATGGAATTTGTATTGAGTGTTATTTTGATTTTGCTATAAGCTTTAGGCTATATATGGGACACTTCTTTTAAATATATTATCAGAATTTTCTGAAGTTCGCTCTTGATATTAGATACTAATTATAATGATAATATGTTAATAAAAAATCAAGGTACCTAATCATATGAGATGGGATAATTATTCTAATGCTTTACCTTGAGAGATTTAAAGCAAACAGGAAATAAATCAAGACATAAGCTATACAATTATTGTTAATTACCCAATATTACTATCCGATAATTTGGAGATTTTAGTAATATTAAAATTGTCTATTGGTGGTATTGTTTTGATTGCTATTTCCTCTAGAATTTGACTCAAAACGAAATGAATCACCCATAGACTCCATATCAGAGCTGTTATTACCAAAACCAGGACTTGACATTGCAGCTGATTTAAGGGAATTAATTCTATGTCTACAAAAGGCTTCAATTTCGGAGATTGGAATATTAGCTTGCATGGGATTAAATTCCGAGCCGTTATAATTATTTTGTTGATATTGTCTTTGAATCCACTGTACAAGGTGGTGAGACAAATCTTTTAAACACTGCTCATACCCGAGTTGATAACTCCTTATTTGTTGTGCTTGAGCTTCTTTGAATAGATTATACACCTTAGAAGCGGCACTTTTGAAGTTTGCGGACATGATATTTGCATCCTGCTGAAATATAGGGTCATCCATATTGGGGAAAATGTGCTCATTCATAGATTGGTTGTTTGAAGGCTGATTCATTATATTGGACTGGGGTGAGTTCATGTTAACCATCGGGGAATTTGGATGTGAGTTGGAATAGGGTTGCTGATGATTCATGTTATAATATTTTTTGTGAATTAAAGGTATTGAAAAGTAATAAACAGCTATTAAAATTTGAAGTCATATATTATGATTGAATAATTAATTTTATGGGTGGAACCTAATAATTTTAATCTTTAGGAATTTCAAAATTTTAACCTTAAAATTGATGATTACTTTAAATAAAAATTCAATAATCTGATTGGTTAATCACTTATGTCACGGAGAATATTTTTTATCTTGTCGATTGAATCAGTATTGGTTATTAAAGTTAATTCAATATTCTAATATTCAAGCCTACAACTGATTTAATATTTCATTATTGATAAACAAAAAGAATTGATAAATTTAATATTACATATATTAGTGTTAGAAAATAGACACTTACTCTTCAAAATACAAACCTAGTTCCAATATTTGTTAGCAATATATTTCATAATATTTTGAATAAACTTTATATTTCAAGCAATACAGAAAAACTTCCCAAAGTTAACCAATAATTTCTGAACAAAAACTCATTTTTGAATATCAACCAATACAATATTACTGTTCCAGAGTAAAATTTTATATTTAATATATATTGAAAAAAAATACAAAATAAATTCAGGAACAATATAAAAATTTATTGAAGAAAATTTTGGTCCAGTTGGGAAAATTTTACTGTATATAATTATTATTTCTTTTCTATATTGATATTAAATATCCCATTCTATATCACAATTATAGAATTGCATAGATTTTTCTAAATTTCAGTCATGTATTTTATTAAGCTTTAATTTTTCAAAGATTTTGAAAGTATTTTAAACTTATTAAAAATAATGATATATAAAATATAATCAATATCTATTTTTTCTAATTTACATTGATAATAAAAAGACTTTTATTGTTCAATCTATAGCTTATAACTAGATATATAAAATTATCATTTTGATTCATATTTAATCTCATGCCAAAATTACATTACTGAATATTTTCTATTTAATTTTCACATCAAAATCATTGTATCAATAGTTATTGCAATCACAAAATTACTTTATCATCGGCTTAAACAATAAAACTAATTACGGTTTGGTAATTACTTGATGAAAATAAATATGCTATTTCAGTGATATACAAGGTATCTATGTATTTTTCATCAATATTGTTATTTTAAATTTGTGAATGAAAAATTGTGATTAATATTATTCTATTAATCAGATATTTTAATTATAATATATGAATTATCACTATATATATATATATATATATTTAACAATGTTTTTTAATATTTCGTATAAATTGATGTAACTTGTAAATACTAATTTTATTAAAATATAAAAAAATCAATTAATAATTTAGTTTTTTATAGTAATAAATAAATCAATTTATTCAGTCCAAAGATTAAAATTCAGTTTTAATATAAACAAATAAAAATATTTATGCCAATTTACTACTATGGATAATATACTTTCAAAATAGTTTTGTGATCAGGATATTTAAAAAAACGAAAAATGTAATTTGATAGATAATACAGTTTATTAGATTTAGTTAAAATTATATAAACAATTGAAATATTATTAACATTAACTATATTTGTTACACTTAATATGATATCATTATGTATCAATATGAAAGAGATTATATCAAATCCCATAATGATTCAGTTGATGGTTATGGGGTTAAATTCTGAAACAATTCAATTCAAGTTGTTGACAATCAATTGGATAGTCCCTATTTCATAATTCTTGAGAATTTTGTCCATTGAACAAATATCTTCGTAATCAAACCATATAAATTTTATTATTTAAAAAAATGATATCACTCGATTCAACTGAATATCCTACAAAACTATTTGAAACTTCATCAATTGAGGACGAACCAAGTATTGACTTAGTAAACTAAATTTAAAAATTCAAAATCGAATATTTTACCAATTTTGTTTTGAATGAATAGGACTTTCAAAGTTGTTATGATGAATTCTATAAACCTTTGGAAAACAAGTCTGATATTGAAATTGAAAATCAGCTTAACAGTCAGGTGAATAATATTCATTTATTACTCACTTTATAAAATATTAAACATTCAATAAAGGCTACATTATCAGACGGAAAACCAAATTTGAGATTGATGAAAGGTTTAATTCATTCTATTCTTATCAACCATGATCAAGCTTTATTAGTAAGTTGTTGATCGCTAATCAATTATTTTTGAGTTTTAATAGTTTAATATTTGAAATTAGAATTTAACAAGAATATTCCGAAGTATTCCTTCTAGTCGCGACCATTTTATTGAAATTCTTACACCCTTATTATTGCATGAAGATTTTCATAAAATATATTTCTATTGTAGAAAACAGGTATATTAATTTTTATTGTGGTTTCATATTATGAATATTCAATATATAATCTAGTTAATTTGGATTATAAACAACATCACTGGTCAAATTTACAATATTGAGCAACTTTACCATCTATTATTAAGGAATATTCCAGGTATATTCTTCATTTAATTATAATTTATCACCATTATAAGTTAACAAAATCTATTCTGAAATTTAACTAGCATGTCGCACGGACCCTGTTTCAATATCATTTTCCAATGAAGTCGTAGATTTACTTGTTAATCAAAGGTTTCTATTATTCAGTATTCTAACTATTTCATTTAGTAACTTAAGCTTATTAGAGAGACTATTGTAAAAATGCCATTGATTTTAAAATCATCAGTCTATTTACTATTATGCATGATAAATGACCATAAAAATCATTCAGATCTTCGAAAAAAGGAAATTGACCTTGTATTATATTTTTTGAAATCCGATGTAAGTTAAATTAGTTAAATTTCAAATTGCATCTAATAATTTTCTAGTTTATGACATGTATTAGCATTGGGCGCGAATTTATTCGAGTACTCCATAGCATTCTCCCAATTCCTGAAATCGCAGACCTCTGGGCGAATATGGTGGTTTTACCTCAAAGAATTCACCCTAATTTCCAAGGGATTCAGCAAATTCTCCATACGCCTACTAACCAAGAAATTTTTGAACTCCGTATATCTTTTAAGATGGCTAATTTTATTCAATATCTATTACATAGTATTACTATTGAGAATCGGTCTTTGCATATTTCGTTATTCAAAAAGATTTTACTAAATGAACCAGAGATGGAAGCCATTTATCCTGATATAGTACGTTATTTGGTTGGACACTCATCTTGCCAAGGTTCTATCAAAAGCGATGCACTTACACGTTACGTGCTTATTGTGGATTTGATTTCTCAATTAAATTCGCTTACCATTATTTCCGACTGTCAGTTGGCACTAGTTTTTGATTGGCTCTTCTACCAACCTGGTGCTGATACCCCATTTAATATTGAACCTGCAGCATTGATCATTTATAATTCACTTAATGGTCATCCATATATATCCAATACTCTGCTAGAATTTTTATTCGAATCGGCAACCTATTTTTATCCCCATTCATCACCACCCCTTCAAGCCGGCTTAGTTAATGGTATGCGTATACTATGCGCATCTGGTGTCATTACCACTCTTGATCCTTTTTTCGAATTTAACGTACATCCTAAGCTAAAAAAACAAATATATGAAACTTTCAAATCTTTTCTTTCTGAAAAAGTATTGTCTACTTTCGATCCAAATTCTACATTTAATGGTCTAGCTCCCATGCATCCTCCTACACCTACTCATGGAACTCCTTCTCCAGGTCCACCTCATACACCTCCCAATGAACTATATGAAATTGAACCCAATTGGGGATCAGATGAGCAAGAAGCACCCAATTTTTCACCAACATATGATGACTATAAAGCTATAAATGAAAATAATGAAAATGGAAGTGTGAGTCAACCTAGTGAGCATAGTTCAGATCAACAAAACTCACCTGAAGATATCAGCCCACCAAAGGGTATTATTTTGAATTTAGAAGACGAGACATTAACTGAGTATCGAGAGTATTTGGAAAAATTAAAAGAGTACTCAATCAACGCAAACTTTTCTGAGGCTTCTTTAGTCATGAGCGAACTGATTGAAAAAATATTGAAAGCAGCTGAGCCTCAATCAGCTCTAATTGATTCTCTCTTGATTTTGATTCCTGACCTAACTTACGTAGAAGTATCCAAGGAAACTATCGAAAAGCATGAAGGGCAATATATCTCGCCCGAAATTCAGGATATACTCACTCCCATAATTGATCAAACCATTCAGCATATGGATAACGATGAAACATTTAAAAAATTAGCGGATCTGACTTGGAAACTTGCTTCTAATAGCAAGCACTTAAGTTATCGTATTCTTATACAGTTGATACGACAAAATGAAGATGTTTCCAAAGCTTATCAATCTTTTTCTAAGATTATCAGTCACTGGCCTGAGAATTTTAATCAGATTATTCATAATATTTTTGATGTAACATTTATTAATATCATATATCTTGTTAGATCGTGCTAATTATTCCGATAGGACCTTTGTTATACAAGTTTGGAGTTGTTTGATTGCTTATTTCCTCAATTTTATCGATATATCACACAATGTGTTGGCGATCTTAATCTTATATTGATTATTATTCAAAATTTAAACCCATTCATAGTATTTATTTACCATTGTATCTATGCATTCAAAAATACTAAGTTTGGTTTTTTAGTTGAATAATTTGTTATCAAGACTTTCATCTAATCGATTGATAATATTTGGGCCTAATATTCAATCCTATTTAAGTAAGTATTTATAGTTTTTATATCCAAATATTTTCTTTAACAATATTTCAAAGATGAAACATTACAATGGGACTTAGAGTACCAAGAATCTCTATGGAAATTATTATCAATTGAAACTTATGGAAAATTACGCTCAATCAATGGTATCCTGAAAGAATTCCTTCCCTATTTAATAGGACCAGGTAATTTTGGGTTTATATTATTTAAACTTAATACTAATATAATATATTAGATGCAGCATATGAATCAGACCTAGATACAGGTGAATTAAATTAAAACAAATTGAAGAGTTAAATTAATTTTTGTAGTAGATTGTGAAGTAGCTCTGAGAAGTCTTGTGCCATTAATCACATCAGTTCATCCAAATTTCGATACGCTTGAACAATTATTTTTACTTAGTTCAGTGATGTTTAACAATGGTACCCATATGATTTTGAATAGTGTGTTATCTATTTGGTCTAGAAACTGTGATCGAATGCTGGAGCAGCCATTGAAGAAATTGTTTGATCAATTGATGGAATTTACAGGCCTTGATCAAGAAGATCATCCAATTATGCAAAATATATCTTCTTTCAGTTATATTATTTATGAATGGTGGAATATGTATTACTCAAATGATGTCATAATAGAGGATATCAAAGATGGCGTAACAAATGGTAATTTCATTATTAACTTTCAACATGAAATACTAACCATGGTATTAGATATTACTTCTATGTTAGATATTCCTACGTTATTAAAGAATATTATATCAAAGTATAATTTAGAAAATTATTTCTCAAATTTATTCGTGGAAAATTAATAAATTATAAATCTTCTCAATCCGATATATCGTCGGTTTCTATGCCGATAAAAAAAGCTAATGTCGCTGCCAAATGTCTTCTTTGTTCCATTGGTATATTTTTAGCTTGCTCTAGGCAATGTTAGTATTGAATTTGAATAACCATAGAATAAAAACTTACCTCTTAGATTTTGAATTTTATCAACTGCTTGATTTAAATCAAATACCATTGCATAAAAAATTGAAATCAAAATTAGATAGCTTATTAAATAATGTTTGATGTAATTAATCAATTTATTTAGTAGGCAATTCTGATACTTATTTTAAAACAATTGAGCCAAAATAAAACAAATACAATGATTACCTTGAGCGTAATTATCCAATAAATCTTTGTTCAATATACCTAAACAGATACTTAGTTATTTGGCTATTTGGGAGGTATAATCATTACCTCAACTTGTTTGATTTTTACTAATCATTTCTATACCTTCCGAAGTATGAAATTGAAGACTTGTGTCCAATTCATTAATGGATTCTATTCAATGATCAACATTGAGAAACTATATGATTATAATATCCAACTACCTCCTTCATCTGATGAATCAATATCAAAATATTCGAACTTATTTTCAATGAACCAACCAAAGAACTGAACTGTATCTACCTGTTGTTGATTCTGGTTGTTTAAATTTAAACTGCATCCGATCAAAATGCTAGATTTGTTTGGTTGGATTAAAGGAAGCCAAGGTTTGACTTTATTAAAAGAATCAGCCTAGCGAATTAATTAATATACGAATATATATGTTTAATATAAATTTACATTAAATTTATCAAACATAAATAAGAAGTCATCAATAAATTGGAATAATTCTTCGTAATTATTTAAAATCTCTTGATTCACTGTATCAATTATGGTATCTGACTAAATATCCATATTAAATTTATAATATTTATTATTTAAATTGAATTTAGTAGTAAAAATATTGTTGTTATTTTCTCTTACTAATAATTTATCTTCAATGGGGAATCGGTATTAGATAAAATTTGTAGATTTATATTTAAAATTAGATATGAATAAATATATAATATAATTTATTTGAATTAATTTCAATTTTAATATATGACTATCGATTAAAACTGATAATTTATTCCTTTTAATATTTGACATTTTTTATTCAAGAAAATATTAAAAAATTCTTATCGTTTAATTATCTAAAAATAAATTGAACTTAAATATTATATCATTTCTTTTTTCAACTATGGTATAATTTTATATGATATAGAAATTTAAGTTTAATACTACTGTTATATTGGAACTATACTACTTTTGCTCTAAAATTAGTAATATTGAGAGTTTTCGAAATAATAGTCATTTTAATATATCATTATATTCGATAAATCAAGAGATCATATTTTAATAATTTGCGATATTTATCAATAACTCTTATCTGATTGAAATTGTTTATTGGTAAAAGATGATCTAAATTGAAATTTATTATATAATAATGAGTGAATATGATATTTTCAAAAAAAATATATTTACTTAAAAAATAAATCGATATAATTAAAATTTCCGTTAACTTTGGAAATTATATACTATAAAATTATTTTTAAAGAGAAATATCATTCAAAACAAAGAATTTTCCAATCCCATAAAATTAAAATGATCCAAAATGCATTAAATTAATGTGTCTAGCAGTCAACAATATTAATAAATAATTCAATAAAAATGTATTCCAATATAAAACAAGTCAAAAGAAAAAATCAATCAAGACCCAATGCACCTGATAGATTAGAATATTTTCAAATCTTGATAGATGAATTTCAAGCAGCTGAAGAAATAGGTATTGAATCAGTAATTTATAATATCACCTGTATTTTAATATTTAATAGATATAAAATACAAAATTATTTGTCATTTGAGTAATTTTGCATATGATCCAATTAATTATAATTGGTTTAGACAATTAAATATTGTAGAATTATTTTTAGGTAATAGTTCAAATTCAAATTCAAATTATACCAGTATTATTAATTAGTATTCATTAGATTGTTTATTAGAAACCGATGAAAAACTAATGGAATTGAGTATGTCAGGTATTTGCAATTTATGTTCAGGTAAATTAATATTAATATTTAAATGAGTATAATATATTAATAATACTCAAATAAGATCCTGTTAATCAAGAGATAATAATTGATGAAGGAGGAATTGATCTAATTAAAAACTGTTTAAATTTCAATAATTTTGAAATTATTCAATCAGCTTTATTAACTTTAATATTTTTATTAAATGAAGATACTTACCATAGTAATAATTATTTAAATTTTTATTATATTTTTATTATATTTATATTAATTTTGATTATTATTATTAGTGATTTGTACTGAAGACTTAAAAGAATTTTTGAGCAATTTATCTAATTCCAAAAATCCATGTTTGTCCAATTTGAGCAGAGTGTTTTTGAATAAATATTGGTTCAAGGATTGCTAATCAACTAAATATTTTAATATATAATAATAAAGTAAATGGTCATTATATAACATCTGTCATGTTATTTTTCTTTACATAAATCTTCATTAAAATTTTTATAATTTCGCATTTTTGTTAATTTTTCAAGATTTCAAATATATAAAAATGATGTTATTAAACAAAACTCTATATCTATAGTCATAATATACAAAAATATTAACATATAAAAATAAATCAATTGATAATTAGTCTAAATTTGATATATTGGTGGTTCTACATTGGAGATAACCTCTTTTGACCTGGACAAATATCTTATATTTATAACTTTTTTTGGATTTTTTAGCCTTAATATATATCATATTTATATCTATAACTAAAACATACATCTTTCTATATAATATTAGTATTTAATCAATATTGCTAGTGATTTTCTCAATCCAATATAAATACAAATAGTTCATTGAGATTCAGAAATTAAAAAATTGGAGCATTGTACCTAGTATAACTTATATTATAAATTGATAAAATTTTAAATTGGAGTAACTAACAGCATAAATATAATAATTTCTTGATACCTCACAAATAGCAGATATATGTATAATTATTCAACATATATATCAAATGGTAATAACTAAAATAATTCAAGAATTATTTGTAAGTAAAAAATTACAAATGACTTAGATTGATCTTACGATACTAATTTAGCTCTTTAACTAAAAGTATTTCTATATATAATATTTTTATTTTATAATATCCGATAATCCCACCAATATAGAATAAATTAACAAGTTCCTTAGCTTTATTTTCACTGCCACATACTCTACCAATGATATACATCTTTAATAACTATAATCAAATCAACGCTTAAACATGTAAATTTTATTTTTAATCTTATAAAGCAATTATTTATTAATATAGACTATTAGGTTATTTTATGTATTTAATTGATGTTAAAGACTTGAAAATATTAGTTATTATGTAATTTGTATTTTTTAATTCAACAAAATTATATTATTGTCTATTAAATTTTGTTAAGTTTCATTGTATATATGATATTAGAGGAATTATTTATCTATTAAATTACATCAATCAATGTTCAGCTAAATTTAATAACTAGTTCAAGGCTTTCTCTAATGGTTTTTTTCTAACGTCAAATCCTTCAAACTAGAGTACTTAATCCGAATCTTCCTTTTTACTAGTTTGGAAAAATATCTAATGGCAACAGTAATCATAAGGAAATAGATCTAATTAATAAATTTAACAAATATAACAAATTAAATTTTTATTAGATTCGACTTACAATTTGGCTAGTGGAGGTTGTTATGATAGAATGGAGCTTATATCTTCAAAGAAAAGATTTGTATCAATAGGAGAAATGTCTGTAGAATTAACAGGGTTTGAAGAGATCAATGCAAAACGCTTCACAAGAACTCAATTCTTTTTATGTACCAGTATAGTATTTTAGGGTCCAGGACTTATCAAATACAGTTTATGGACTTCAAGACCTATATGATTTCATGTTGCTAAAAATGATAAAACAATCTTTCCATTTCCCTTTCGACTTCCCAATGATCTACTCAGCACTGTTGAATTTAGGCATATAGAATGCATTCGATCCGTGATTGCTGAAATGGTAACAGCCTTTTATAATAATAAACAGGATGTTCTATATAAAGTAAATGAAGCTTTTGTCCTTGAATGTTCGATTTATCAACAGCCCACACTTATTCATAAAATCCCGATTCAGCCAATGATTAAGTGAAGAATGTTTATGGGTGGACCTAATCCAATTCTTCTCAGTGTAATTTTCACTGAGTTATTATTCTGCGGCGGAGGGAATATTGCAATAAAAGTTGGTGTTAGAAATGAAAAATATTTGAACATTGATGATGATACAAATATGACGCAGTTTACTCAATTTTTAACAATAGAATAGGTCCAAAGCACTAATTTTATCTTTGGGCCGGGTGAGGATCGAGTAGTTATCCTAAATATCTTAGTTTCTCATTCTGCTTGCACAATTATTAATGCATCATTATTCCAAGTGAACTGTTTTTTAGTTGCCATGGGTTTTGCTGTTTTAAACAATGAAATAACTTTGCGACTTTCCATCGTTCTAAATCATTCAGCTTCCCTTCAACCACCTCCATTCAATAGCTTGTTACACAACTATTGTCCAAACCATTTTCAATATGAAGGAAAAATCTATCTAGTTCTTATCAAAATCAAGTTAGTATAATTATGCTCTTGCTTCACCATCTAATCGGCGTTTACCTTGGAACATTGGCCATAGACCGCCAGTGCTATCATTTCATCAAATTCGACCGCCTGTTTCAGCTTCCTCCTCTCCACTTGCTTACTCTCCTGGCACCAGCCCTGCTTCAGTTATTGACTCTCAAATGAAATTGAACCAATTACATTCTGACATAGTTTCCTTCGCAAAAATCTAGCAATACTTTGATTTAAGCTACTTGTAGTCCAAAGAGTTTCCCATTATATATCAAATATCTATCGAACCTCCTGCAATATTCCTTCTGAATCTCATTCTCATAAAATTGCACATCCATCTAAATCCCTTATAACATCGATCAATTTCCATATCTTTCCAAGCCTATAGCAATATTAACACATTCTCATCCAAATTCTAATTTCTATCACAATATGACCAGTCCAAGTGATATGAATTTACTGCCAATTCTCTCTTTAAATGAATTATACCTTAGAAAATTAATTTAACTAGGTAAATTATAACGAAAAAGCTGCAGATGCATTAGTTTTTTCAAAAAATAGCATTCCTGATAGTATGGCTGAATCCAATCAATCCGCGGAGCTTTCCAATCTATTGAATGCCAAAACCAAGTCTTAGCATTAACAACTTAAAAATGATTTATTTTTAAAAGAATCAAATTAATATTTATTCGAAAATTTGCCAAAGTCATTAACAGAGCTTTAAAGCTAAACTCATATATTGACCTCAAATCCTTAAATCAGCCATATTATTTGGCAAGTACACTGCAAGGCATTTCTCAACTTGATAAATTATCAAGCCATTTTAATGGATTTTCTTCTTCGAATAGAGTCCATTTATTTGTAACTGGGTATATGGATCAAATTGAATCCTAAACAATACATCGATATTCTACCGAAGCTTCTGATAATACTGATGAGCAACAGCAACGTGATATACCTTCTTGTTTTGAAGTCAGTTTTAAAGTTTCCGATTCTATAGAGCCACAAGATGCCTAAATCATGGATGGTCGATCAAACGATGTGTCACATCTACAGTTTTCATCATCGATCGAAATCCCAGATATCATATTGGAGAATCTCCCCAAATCTAATACTACAAATCATTTAGTTATCTCTAGTAAACATCGTTCAAATCAATTGAATACAGTGAGAAATGTGGAATTTGAAGTGCCAAACCACACAAGAATTTTAACACTAGTATACCATCAATTATAATTAATATTAACTCAATTTTTCTCATTCAGATTGCCAATCGATCGATCTCCAAAAATCTCATGAGACACATCACTACTTGGACCTCTTGGCATCAGCTTCCAGTTTTGAGGTATCATCGTCTCAAGCACTAGCTAATGCCAATTACAGTAGCTTATCCGAAAATTTCACCAATATTTATTTCAAGAAAGACAGCGGTAACTAACCAAATGATGGCGTTAGTAAGCCTAATATCAAATCTAAGAGTAATCATCCATCATCAAGCAAGACTGTTCCTGTAAAAACTGATTATTCTTTACCATATTCGAGTTCCGAATCAATAGTTGATAGCTCACCTCATTTGGCCAGCTATAAGTTACATGAGAAGTTATCACAAGCTGATGAAACATCTGTATTGGCACATTCCGACTCAAAAAGTACTAAATCTATACTCTTTTCAGAATATCTCAAAAATAGCAATGCTAGCATCAACGTTGAAAATGATATTTCTTCACAATTGATCATCAACCCTACTATTACACAATCCAACCATCAAGAACGCGAATCTATCGACACCATATTTTACCCCATTCTACAACCAACTCTAATCAGTCATCCTTCACTACCCACCGATTCCAATCCCTCGGAAAAACATCATACACTAGTAATCAATTGGTATCTGGAATCAAAATTATCCGAAATTCAACCCAAGCAATTCCAAAATACCATTACATTGTTAAAGCTGCGAAATCAAGGGTTATCCAATGACTACTCAACAAATCAGTCGCGCTTGCGTTGGAGCAAAAGGGGAATATTTCAGCTACCATTACTAATCCCCCAACTCCAAAATTGCATCATTCTCAGCTACTCAGTCTTAACAAAAGCGAACTGGAAGGAGTTGAATTCTTCATTGCAAGCACTAAATTCAGCAAGCACCTCCAAATTATAGCAGTTAATCAAATAATATAATAACCAATAATGTTTACCAAGTGCATGACATTTTATTTTTTTGACTATCAATAAAATTTACCCTTTTAATTATAATATATCAATAATTATTATATAATAATATTTCATTGTTGCTAACGTATTTATAATCAATAATATTATTACAAAAATAGAATGCATTATTGTTTGTTGAATATAACTTGGCTATTATCTATTCAATGGTTACTGATCGTGAAATTTCAATTGAAATAAAACATTAATTACTAAATTTTGAAAAATTAAAGATAAATTTAATTTCTAGAGTCAGCATTATAATTTTTAAAATACATCAATTCATCCATATGTAAAATTATTGGTGCAATTGAATAATAGCTAAATAATTCAACACAACAAATAAAATTGATTTAACTACCACAGTTGTATGAGAAAGGAATAATTGAGGTAATTTACCTTTTTGCAAAGCCATTTTCTATTTCAAATTTATTTCAAAGTTCAAATATAAAAATAAATTTTATAATGAATACAGAATATAATCAAAATGTAAATATTTATTAGCAATATATAGTTGTAGATCCCAAAATTTAAAATAAATATGTATTCTACTTTGAAATAATTTAAATGTTAAACTTGATATTTCTTTGACATATTTCTACTTTAATATAATAGAACCATTATATCATTTTGATGAAATTATATTAATTTTTGAAAAATTGATTAAAACTCTCTTATATTTTAATTAACTCCTTAAATTAATTGAAAATTAGAAAAATTAAACTTTAAACCTAAATTTGGTATAATGACTCGTTGAAAATATCATATGATAACGAGTTACAATATAAAAATTATTAATCAATCAATGATATATAAGTGTACCTTTCTAATCATTTTACAAAATTTGCCCTATATACCCAAATTTGGTTTAGATTCGATTTAATTTCATCCATTTGCTAATAATCTATCATTTTCAATCTTGATTATATTGAGTTATATTTGTTAAAAACTATAACAGCAATTATATTCACACCAAGTATAACTTCATTTAACATTAATAGTTTAGAATCGAATGAATGAATACAGGAATAATTATTTTAATTGAAAAATAATAGGAGATAAACAATTGACAATATTAGATAAAATCAATGATGATAAATGAAATGAATATTAGCTTAAATTTTGAACCAAGAACTAAATGAAATTTGGCTTGAATTTGACACCTTACACTTTACAAACCGCCTCACTTTTACATATCAACCATTTAGTCAACAATTCCGAACCTAAAAACAACTCAAGTTATATTGATTTGATTTGATAATTTATTTACACAAATTGATTCACATTAATCATCTAATAATTTTGCATAATTTAACTAAGTTTTAACATGATGTTCAACAAATAGAATAAATTAATTTTCAAATATTCTTTTTATTAATCGTTTTTGTTCTTTAATTAGATTCTAAAAAATTTTATTAATTATTAATTTTTTTTCAGTTTTGTATTGTATTATATAATATAATTTTTTAATATAATTTACATTTCATTCCATTGATTAATTAACAATATGATGGCTCAAAAATCCCCCAACCCTAGTGAAAATTCCGAATTTATTAAAACTGAAAACTTGGGCTTTGACGAAAATGATAACAGTGAAAAGGGCAAGATGAGTTTTATTATGACTCTATTAAAGAAATTAATCGGAGTGAGCGATATTGCCAACTTGTAAGTTGAATAACTTATAGTTATACATGAAGGTGGTTAGGTATACTAATTGGAGTTTAGGAGAATTTCTTTACCTGCTCAAATGCTTGACCCTATCCCCAATTTGGAACATTATACTTGGTTGGATCGTCCCGATTATTTTGCTTGGTAAATTATATTTTTTTTCATTATATTATATATATTTATTCACATTTGAATATCAATTAGTTTAAGTCAACCTCAGGACCCTTTAGAACGAATGATAGGCGTAGTTCGTTATTGCTTCTCCAAAGAGATAAAATTTGCCGTAATTAATATTTTCGAGTTTCATTTCTCTTTTCAATATTAATTTGAATTTACAGAAAGATACTATTAAAAAGCCCTATAACTCAGTGCTTGGAGAAAAATTCCTATGTCACTGGAATGTTCCTTTACCCAATTCAACTGATAATAGGCTCGTCAAAGTCACTATGGTAAGTGAACAAACTTCTCACCATCCCCCTATCTCCGCTTTTTGGTACGAATGTAAAGAAACTGGGGTTGTAGCTTGCGGAATGGATCAAGTTAAAGCTAAATTCACTGGAACATGTAAATACATAAAAAAATTACGTAATTATATTATATTGATCAAAATAACCTTGATAGCAATCAAAGTAGAACCTGGAAGTAGTGCTAGGGGGATTTATATTACACTTCAAAACCATGGTGAAGAGTATCATCTCACCCATCCAACAGGTCATGTTCAGGGCATTTTAACAGGAAGTCCCAATTTAGCTTATTCAGAATTTTATTGTATATCTTGTCCTCAAACCAAACTTAGGGCATTTATCGAATTTAAGCCTGAGGTATTGTTAATTCTTCATAATCTTTGTTCTAGTATTAATCAATTATATAGAGATGGATTGGTAAATCGAGATACTTGATAGAAGGAAAACTTTTCAAATTCGAGCCAACTTACGAAACTTCTAAAACGGAGCCCGATCTGCCTCCATCTAATTTCAAATTAAGCTATATCAAAGACGACCAAACACTTGCTAACTTTTGGGGTAGTTGGCGTTCAAAGGTGTTCTATAACTACGGCCATTCCAATAAGGTAATAAGAATTATTAAGTACTCATTAAAGGTAATTTTATTGATGTTGCATGAAGGAGGAAAAACTACTTTTTGATATTGAAAAACATGATATTGTTCCCAAAAATGTCAAACCATTGGAAGAAATGGAAGAGTTTGAATCTAGAAAGTAATACATTTATGTCAATCAACATCATTCATCAATACTAAATAATTAAATCTAGAATCTGGAATGAAGTTACAGTCAATATCAAGAACAAAGAATTTAGCAAGGCAACGAAAGCCAAACAAGCAATTGAAGATGCTCAAAGGAAGAGAGCAGCTTTGCGCAAAGAGAGGGGAGAAGTCCACGTTCCTGAATACTTTATAATACCCGAAGATCAACCTCACAAACCTATCTTAAAAGAGAATTTGAATTTAAAATACTAACCATTACAATTAATATAAATAACCATTATCTTTATCAAATCCGCACTTCCCATCATATTTTCAATTATCAATATTATATAACCACAGTTATTACAATTATTTTTATTCACCTTAAATATATTTATTATTTTCTAATAAACAATATTGAAAAATAATCTAGTTTGATAGTCTGAATATGATGTCATTTAATGCAATTCTTAGTATTAACTTTATAACAAATTATTTTATCCTTCTTTTAAATATTGCTAATCAAATTTATCTTTATTATTATTATAAAGAATTATTAAGATAATGAAATATAAATATTGTAATTACTTATATAATGCGTAAGTTAAAGATACTGATATACATTTTGAAAATCACGATTAAGTTTCAATATATCCAATTATCTTTGTATATTTTATTTTGAAAAAATTAATATATTATTATCTATTATTATTTTAAGTATTGTAAACTATAAAAATATCAATGAAAAACGAAAATGAGGAATGTATTAAATAAATTTTATACAAGTGAAATAAAAAAAAATATTTTATACTTTCTAATTTATTAAATATTTTAAATAATAATTTTTAACTTAATTTTTTTAATTAAAATTCTGGGTCAAATTGATTTAATATAATCAAAGCTTCTCCAGATATATTAATTAAATGTAATTTATCTTTCAATAACTGTAAAGTTAAAGGTGTATCATCTTTCAATCTGGATGTTAAATAAGGTAAACTTTCATCTAATCGACCATATAAAAAAGGCTCTAAAACTTCTAATATTAATAATCCCATTTTGAATAATATTCGAGAATTGAATAGAAAATAATTATCCCATAAGAAACTGAGAAGTTCGATAGGTAGTGTGTAAGAGTATAGATTGAGAATCCATGATGTTAAATACATTTCGGTTCTGAGTTGAATTGAATGGAAGTGCAAAAACAGCTAAATAAGTAATATAATTAGTATTGATTAAATGTTGAACCATGAGGTAATTAAATTACTTTTGGTAAATGTTCAGAAAAGCTCATATTAAATGCTTCAACATATGCTCTAAGCTAAAATTGAAAATCAATAAATATTTCAGGATTAAATGAATATTTATATACCTTATCATTATTTGTATAAAATGATTTGTATAGCGGTACTTCGAGTAAACTTTCTAGAGCTACGAAAGCTTCGAATTCATCTAAATTGAGTAAAAGTGTTCCTACTATTTGACCAACCGATTGTGTCTATAAAATCTGATTATAATTTGTAACGTTGATATAAAGAAAACGAATTACATAAACTTCTGTGGGAGTCAACGCACAATGAGCTCCTAATATCGACATAATGGATTGGTGCATAGGGCCTTCATTCTATCATATTTTTTAGTAATAATTAATTGGATTCAATTAAGATAAACTTACATTAAATAATTTAAGCTCAGGATATACTTTTTCGGTTTCCTCCTTAACCAATTTCATATTCATTTCCAAAGTGTTTTTATATTGACTAGGAGGATTTAAAAATCGATTTGTTAAGAATTGATATGAATCTTTATCCAATTTCTTTCTGTTGCCAATGACCAATGACCATACCTTGCCTCTGCAAGAGGGCGGAATCTCTTTTGTTATGGCTTTTTCAATTTTGGATTTATACTTCGGATCCTTCCAATTGGGCAAAAGTTCCTGCATCCATACAGATACCTGTTTGTGCAATTCTTCTTCACGTAACTGTTGAATGTATTTAGTTTGACGTAATTTTTCAGCCTCTGATCAAATAATTCGTTAATGAATAACTTGATATTAGATGAGTTAGTATAATATAGTTACCTGCTTGCTTCGCTTTAAGCATCATCATCTCAAATTGCTTTTGATGCTTTTTCTCTTCTTCAGGATCTTTAGGAGGCAAAGAACTATACCATGATCAATCAAAAAATAGTCATATAGATAAATGTGATAATTACCTCAATCTAGTTCTACTACGGATTTGAGCTTGTTTGATTAAATCAGCACTAAATATATAATATTAATATTAGTATTAATATAAATATAAATATAATATATAATATATAATATAAAGCATAATTTTAACTTACCCATCAATGGTATCAGAAGATTGATTGTTACCATTGGAGGAGACAGATGAATTAGAGTCCTTTTTAAATTTAAAATTAAACCAACTAGAAGGCGATTTCTTGGGTTGCTTGATAAAATCATCTCTACTATTAACGGTTGGAGAATTTGGCACCGATGAAGCATTAGGTGGGGATTGCAAATTATTCGACTCACTGGAAGAGTGTGTTGAGCTGGATATGGGATTGGCAGGCATTGTTTTGGACCTTGAAAATGAAGCAAAGATAGACTTCTTGGCTTTGGGGTGATCAACATTTGAAAAATCCACAGATACGTAGTTACTTGGTAATGTTATCTCTTTGGTATCTTGATAACTCATTGATTTTTGACTTTCCAAAGATAATGACTCTGCGACAAATTTGGGTGAGTCTTGCATATATGGCGAACTATTGGAAGAATCCTGTGTTTCTGGACTTAACACAGTGTGGTTGAGGTCTAAATCTTGAAGCATGGAATCAATGGGATCTATTGTATTGCTCATTTTCGAAATATTTTGTCGAAATGATGTATTGAATGATAATTGATGTGTTGAAATTTGGTTGGTTTAGTTTTAAACTTTCTTAATAATGAGTGTTGATAAAAACGATTTTGCCTCAATCAACTTTATTTAGTTTGTGTTGGCTTAGTTCAAAAATTAATCTTGAATATTCACTTATACAAATGAATTAAAATAATTTTAAACAAGTAATGCACTCACTCAATTAAGCAATAGACAATATGTTATATATTAATTAAGACTTAATAATATTTAAGGATTATTGATATGAATCACTGAATGATAAACAATGAATACTCTTCAAACAAATATTAAGTAATTTGGATGGTGGGAATAGGGTTATGGGTCAAAATATTTATAAATAGATTTTAAATCCCATTTAACAGTCATAAATTCGAATTCTGTTTTATAACAACGACTTATTAAATTCGACTTTTTTCATGTATTATCATACTATATTGATTAAATATTCAATAAAAATTATTTTACCATCCTTGATTTTATTATATATTACTTTATAAACTATTAGATTTTATAATTCATATAATAATTGTTATTCGATATCATTCTTGAGTATACTATTAAAATTAAAATTATTGAAAATTGGTCAATATATAAAAGGGAAATTTTAGTATATTTTTTGAATATTTATCACACGAATATATATCTTTCAATTTTCAAATTGATAAATCATGTGGCGGAAATTTTTTATATTTGTTGATTTATATTTTATCTTTTGTGAATAATACTTATTATTTCCATTAAATTTAAATCCAAGGGAATAAAAAATTTTTAAGGATATATTAAAGAATAATATAAAAATATATATTAATGTATATAGAATTTAATAATATGAAACAAATTTATATATTATAACAAGCAAAGCAAGAATGGAAAATTCATATTAAGTGTTTTGAAACATGGACACTCTAAAGATGATTCACATTACAAATATTAGTATAAAGATTAATGATTTTGAAATTCATATGCGCCATCTTCACTTTCTCCTTTTGCATAGAAAAAGTTACCCTCATTAATTACATACTTATTATTATGAGTTGATCTTAATTTGAATCCTTTTTCTGTTTGAATAACATGAAAGAATTTAGCTGGATCATTATTTGGAACATGGATAGTGAGGAGCCCATCATCGCTTACAGCTAGTGCATGCATATACGTATGGACTGTAAAACCTCTTCTAATTTGAACAGGAGTGTTTTCAGGTACATCACGAGCTCTCTTGAATTCTCTCTCACCATAGTAATTTTCAGCGAATGACACATCTGCTACCATCTTTGAGAGAGGATTATTGATTGCTAGAGTGAAAAAGCATGATTGATCATCGTAAGATGACCAAGTTAAATAATCGCCATTACTATCATATAAAATACTTGTATTATTTATCTCTTCCATTTGTTTGATATCTAATTGAGCTGAATCTTGAAGTGGAAAAAATTAACTCATTGCTGACGAAATGAATCAATTTATAACATTTGGAATGCATAATTCTATTTCCAACTATTTTTAGAAAGGTGAATTTTAAGTTAATATTTGATAAAATCAATTCAGATCACTTAGAATTTAGATTCACTCATTAAATCATAAATAAACGCGCAGATCCAGGATTATACTCAAAATTTGACTGATAAATATAGCCATATAAATTCAGGTAAATAAGGCAATAAGAAATATATTTTTAGAACTGCTTATATTTAATTCATCTACCAAGCTCAATTTCAATTAATTTCGATTAAAACCATAATTTTTATTAAAAAATATTCAAAATTCAAATTGTATATATCTCAATATTTAGCTAAAATATAAAAATAGATTTAATTCATTATAAAATAAACACATTCATTTATTTTAATATCAATGTAAAATACAATATTTAATAAGTTAGTGTGCTATTAATAACCATTTCTTCGAATTTGATCTCGATTCTTAACAAATTTAATCAAATCAATCTACAGCAAATAGGTTTTCCTTTCGTTCCTTATGCTTTTGCATAAGCCTTTTC
Organism: Conidiobolus incongruus B7586; assembly: GCA_000697335.1. Lineage (NCBI taxonomy): Eukaryota > Fungi > Entomophthoromycota > Entomophthoromycetes > Entomophthorales > Conidiobolaceae > Conidiobolus > Conidiobolus incongruus. The sequence continues at coordinate 38,462 of JNEM01010272.1, forward strand.
TCATACAGTCTTTGACACATTTGGATAATTTCAGGTGTGTCTATTTTATGCACAATTGCTCTATTGATTTGGGGCACTGCACCTTGCTTGTTGAATTCGAATCCTATCACAGCTTCGACAAAGTCGTAGTCTAAATTCTTTAAGACAATGCGTTGGGTAGATTGGCGTGGACTGTGTTTTTGGGAAGCATGTGTAGTTAAAATAAATCTCAGTTACCGTGATTGTTTTTGGGTATTTTGACATATTTAATCTTGGGAGGCTCTTAGAGCTTGGATTGATATTCTTCATACAAGTTGGATTTGAGAGGGTTTTCACTCTCTTTGATAATTCTTCCCATTAAGTATCAATATATTTCGATATCGGATTGAGCACAATTTTGCATCATGTACTGGATTACCACAAAAGAGACTTACTGGTTTATTTGATGGTGGTATGTATTGATTCTTGTATGGGAATTGGAATAATGTGTACAGCGGATGTATTTTAAATCCTCCAAACGCCTGTAACATCCGCTCCATTACCTGCTACTCTTACATCTGTTGTTTCTATTTAAATTTCCATGTTATTTGCGGTGCATCAACATCGAGAACTTGTGATAAAAATTCTTGGCTCAGTAATCGAGATCGAGTTAGAGTTGTGGTGGAGAGGAAGTTGACGACGTATGTTGGTATGATTTCAGAAACAAATTCAACAAATGCAAGAGCATTTGGCAATATTTTAGAAGGAAAAAGGTGGACTGAATTCAGTTAATATGATAGATCAGATTCGTCAGTTGAAGGTGCTGTGAAACTATTCGAAATTTGAATTAAATTATCATAGCTGTAAAAGGATCCAATATATACCACGCTATACTGCATTATATTTATTAATATCTATCTAAATATACTATGATAAGATACTAAGGTAAATTGAATCGAACCTATCATTTACTAACGAAATTAAATAACAATGATTCATGATCAATTGAACTCCAAATACTAAATTCCGTAAAAATCTCAAGCCGTTCATAAGATTCATAAATTGAATACTCATTAAATTCCAGCAGCCTTGTAAAATTGACTAATTCAGTTCAAAGTTATTATTATTTGAAATTAATTGGGTACTATATATGGATAACCTTTAAAAATATCATTTATATCTCATTATTACAAAATATACAACTAAGATTTTTAAATTGAAATTTGGATTTCTATTATTTTATAAAGTATATTATATAAAAATAGATTATTCTTAATTTAAAATCATATATAGAAATAAATCTCTAGATAATAATTGAATCAGCTACGCTTATAATATGTCCATTAATACTATATAATAAAATATATAATAATGTATTATTTAAAAAGTTTGGTTTTTAAATATAATATTAAAATATACCAATTTATATCAATCTTACCAAAGAAATTCTATATAAATTGGTAATTACATCTTATAGTTCTATTAAGACTTATTTTAATCTTTTATTCCAAATATAATATAGTGGAAATAAAATAATAATAATAGAGCTCAAAAATCAAAACTCAATATAATTTTTAATATTTAATAATCAATATTTTAAAATATTTTGGCTAAAAAAATTATTTTACTTTTTGACTATTGATAATTTTTAGTTATACTTTTAATAAGCTTTGAATTTTTAGAAAATCTTTTTTATTATCAGTTAAAATTAATTACTATATTATATAATTTAGTTTATTCCTAAAAATTTTCTTATATATATATATATATTATTTGTTTAAAATAAAAGCTATAAAATAAACTCTGATATGGTGAATATAATGAAAATATTAATAATACTCTAATTTAAAATTATTTGTTTTATTAAATTTTATCAAATAATAAATAAAAAATTATTTTATTTAATTATATAATACTTATTCTTTATTAATTTATTTTAAAAATTAAAATTAAAATTAAAACTATTTTTAATATTAGTTTATTTGAATATTTTATCTTAATATAAATATTAATTTCTGATATTGAAAATATATATTAAGCAAATAAACTTGAAAATAAAAATCAAATAAAAAACATAAAATATCATTATTTTAACTTGGATTTTTAATTATTAATTAATATAAAAATATTAAATCAAATATATCATCTTTATATATAATAATAATAATATTTTAAAAATTAAATATATTTTTTAAAAATTATAATCAAAAATAATTAAAAATATAAAAATAAAATTTTATTTAAAATAAAATTATTTATATACTAACTTGCAAAAGTAAGTTATAAAATCAAAAACACTTATATTTTTATTAATAACTTAATTAATATTTAATAAAATAAACTTAAATTAAATAATTAAAATCTATTATATTTATTAATTATATATATTATTTAAATGATGATATTTAGCTATTAATTGGTTAAAACATAAACCTTTAAATTTTACCTAGGGTAAGTTATAAATTTGTAGGTTTTTGGTGATAAAAAAAATTAAAACCTAGTATATATATTTTTAGCTTTTTTAACTTCTTTAAGTTTATAGGGTATAGAATCAACTAACTTCTTACACTAAAAAGGGTTAATCTTGTTTTATACTTCTTGAACATATTTTTAAAGTTAATCTAAATTTTTTATTAGGGGGAAAACTTTAATAGTTTTTTTAACTAATTTTAAAGGTGTTTAATTAGATTAAAGTTAAAAGATTAAAAAAACTACTTTATAATTATTATCTTGTTATTTTTAAGCTATTTAGTAATAAAAGCTATAATATAACAAAAAGCATTATCTTATTAAAAAATAACATTAGATTTATTTAACCTATATTATTCAATAGTTTTTTTTAATTCATTGTTTAGAATATTTTAATATATTTCAATATTAATTCCCCTATTAACTTTACAAAAATACCTTATACCTAAAAACAACATATATCCTTAAATAATAATTAACCTATTATTATACTTTTGGGTAAAATTAATATAATAGTTATAAAGTAATTTGGTATCTTTTTTAAATTATCTAATTTTTTTATTAGATCTACTAAAGTATATTTTTATTTCATTAAACTAAATAACTTTACTTTAATTAGTTTTAATTTAACATTAATAGCAATATTTAAACTTTTATCTAGCTTTATAATAGGATTTCTTTAATTGGGGGTGTTTTTTCTTAAGATATAAGTGGTATCTATGCTAATATAAAGTATATATAATAATATTAGTGTTAACTAATATTTTTATATAGTTTTATAATTCCTGTTATATTTCTACAATAGTATTATATTTACCTATCTTAACTAACCTATAAATATACTTCTTATTATGTTTATTTATAATTTTAACATATTTAAGTTTAAGTTTAAATGTTTCTTTATTATTATTCTTAATAGCTTTAACTATAGTAAACTAACTAACACTAGTAATTCTAATAATATCATAAGTTGATTTATCTTTTTTATAAAGTTAATTGATACACAAGTAGATTTTTTTAGAGAGGGATTTAAATATAATAATACTAATAAAAAAATTTAGTATATCT
>JNEM01010275.1:0-12735 GCA_000697335.1 Conidiobolus incongruus B7586
CAAATTCCAATGAATAAACACTTTAAATATAAGCAAATGTTAATTGTTGTAATAGATTATAATGGTATATAGTTTTTTTATTTAATACCTCAAGGAAAATTAATTAATAGTAAGTTATATATTACTTTTTTAAATAAAACAATTTTTAAATAGTGTTCTCAATATAAATTAAAGACACCTATTATTTTGCATAATAATTATAAAATATATAAAGCTAAAGCTGTAAAAGATTTTCTATATAAAAAAAATTAGAGGGAGTTACCACATCTAGTATATTCACTTGATTATAATCTATGTGATTATAATTATTTTAGACAATTAAAAAAACAGCTTGCAGGAAAAAAAATTCCTGCAAACAAATTAAATTGGTTTGTGAAACATCAAATTTCAGTCTTTAATAAAAAGAACTGTTTTTTAGGTATTAGAAGCTTACCAAAGGTATAGAAAAGAGTTATTAATAATAAAAGAGGCTATTAATTTTATATTATTCATTAATTTTTATATATTATTTATTAATTTATTTGTTTAATTTTAATTTTAAAATTGTGCCATTACTTAATTTCTACACTAATATTAAAGTTAAATTGAATATAAATTGAATTAAATATAATAATAGGTAAGATATTATAACTATTTTGTATATCTACCAAATAAAAATATTCAAATTTTAGTTTTATAAAATATGTTAGAATATTATAAATAAATCTTAATTATAAATTTTTACAAATAAGTTATAATATTTTGAAAAAAAAATTAATTATTATTTTATATCTATTTTTTCATAATATAATATAATATAATATATTCTCATATTTTCGATTGATCAATTTTTATTCTATTAATTTTAGTTTGATAACTACAACAGAGTAAACTGAAATAATGATAATACACTTTAAATACTAATTAATTCTCTTATTATATCTCATTTTTCAAAGTTGAAACTATTATAAATTATATGTTTATTAAACATGATAATCATTGGAATTTATAAAAAATTATTTTATCTTTAATAAATACCCAGAATTTAAGCAATGTTAGCAGAATAAATTAAAAATTTTGATATTAAATCGACAAGTTGTAATTAAGACAAAGAAGATTAAAATAGTGTTGGAGATGATGTATTGGCTGTTAGAACTACTAAACTCACCATCAATATTGGTGTCTGTGCTGTTGAAGGTTCCAGAATCATCAGTAGATGAGGCATCATCTGTAGCGTTAGTGCTGTCTAGGTTTGATGAATCGTAGTTACCTGTTTATTCATTCCCAGAATTTGAGTCACTGTTGGAATTGGAATCATTGAAAGAATCATTGCCATTGTTTGAACTATTTTGTCTAGAATCCGAGTCATTGGAAGCATTGTCATCGGTACTACTGGAGTTACCATTATCAGTTATAGCGTCATCGTCTCTAGAGTTAGAGCCACCAGCATTGTTACTATCATTAATTGAGTTATTGTTAGTATGAGCAGAGCTACCAGTATTCGAATTATTGTCTGTGAGAGTAGGATGATGGGTATCTATAAAATATTCAATCATATAGTGGAGATAGGTATTAATAAAATCGGCAATTGAAGGAGGAATATATCAATATGTGTTAGGATTATTGAAATTTGGATTAATAGGTTGAGTAGGTATACCCACGTCACTTGAGGGAGCAGGTGCCGCAATGGTTGTGAATGAGATATAGTTATTCAGAGTACTATTGGGGATAGATGAGTATTGAGTGTCAGTTGCCGTATCAATGATTGTTGAAGTAGTTTGTTGTTATAAAGTATAAATGACAAAAAATATAATAAAACAGTTAAAGAATTTCATTGTTATTGTAATTAAATATTGTAAATTAATGATGTAAAAATAATCCATTTTCATCATATAACTATATATATATATATATATATATATATACTTAAATCTATTGAATATGTGTTAAAAATGACAATCTATTATTTTTTAGCCTACATAATTATTTTAAATAATCAATTTATCTGTACCTTTGTTGTATTTCAAAAATACCTGTCTCAGTTTGGTAATTATGTATATATTACACCTCAATCTTAGTGTTATGTTAGTCTATAATCCAATGTTTTACTGTAAATCATTATATTAGAATTAAACCAAATCCTATGTCACTCACTGAATAAATTATTTAAACTCAGAAATGACAAGGATGGAGAAAGAGGTTTTTTCTGGCCATTCTGCTACGACGTCCCAAGATTAAGTTTTAAGGTATATAGGATTAATAAACAATTTACTAAACTGCATTACAAGTACTTTTTTAACAAGAACCTTTACAAAATCTATTATAAAACACGACACCTTGACAAATATATTGGAAAATAACATTTTGACCAAATATTGAGATTTTTTGTTAAAATTTGATCATTATTATAAAATTGAATTTATTTTTAAAATTGTTCTATAATGACCAATAAATAAATATTAGTTTATTATTAGTAATCAAATATCATTTAAACAAAAATATTTTATACTATTTAGAGGTTCTTTATCTGATAATTTTTATAATTAGCTAAATTTAGTTATTTTTAATTAGGTAAAATGAATAATTTATAAATAGTAAAATTTTGAAAATAATAAAAAAAAATATAAAAATATATATTATTAAGACCTTATCAAAATTTTTAATAAAATAGTATTACATTTTCATTAGATATATAATCATTTAATATTTTCTATAAATAGTAAAAAAATTGTATTGAGGAGATAAAATTTTATAACTGATTAATACAATATTTGAGGATTAAATTTTCAAAATAAATAACCAATTAAATTCTTAAAGTTGTATTTAATTGGTTAATTATTTTGGATTATTTCAAAGAATTTTTCCGAAACTATGATGAATAGATATTATCCGTGTTATTTAATTATTGAACCTTTTTTTTTGAAAATACGTCATTAAACTTATTATTAGCAATATAATATTTGGGATAATTATTATTCTTACTATATTGACAAGGTAATCATTTATTAATATTTTGAAATATACAAAATTCAATTATATAAAGATTGGCAGTAGCTTAATCTATGTATAAAGTATAATATGAATATTAATAAATATGGAAGCAATTTTGGATTATAATTATTATTAAAATTTAATGCATTGAAAATTAAAAATACAATTATGTATAATATTGAATTCATTTTCGACTCAATAATATTTAAATTTGAGATATTTTTAACTTGATTTTTAATTAATAGTTTTATTTTTAATAAATTTTAATAAAGTGCTAATGTTCAACAATTTTGAGTGTATCTTGTGATTTCAATAACAAGGTATCATTTAATATCCTTGGTAATAATGTCCGATAAACAATAAACTCAACTATACTAATTATGAATTAATCACAGTGTATTTGAACAAACTTGATATATTTATAATTTGATATCAGATTTTTCCCTTTTATAGAATGGCAAAATTTTGTCATAGATGATATTATTTACAATTGCTCTAATACATTTAAATGCTTTACATTTTCTTTGGTAATTCTAGTCATCTGGATATTAATTTATTTCATTAAACTCAATTACACAATCTTAGCTATTCCTAATTTGACTGTAATAGCTATTTATAGAATATATTGAATTGAAAATTCCTAATATATGTTTAATATAGATAAAAAATTAAGATAACCATTGATTGTATGCCAACAACATAAACCACAGTGCTTCGAAGAAAATAAAAATTATTTTTAACGATTGAATGACCATAGAATCTTTGTATTGAATAAAAATTCTATTTATTAACAATATTAAAATGTAACTTTTTACAATTCCAATTGTTTTCAAGATTATATCGTTTTAAAATTATTATATATATGTAAATGAGATAATTAACCAATTTTCAACAATATCTAATTGAGATTTAAAAGTCTATATTCGTTATAAAAATTATACAAATAATATTAATATTAATTATAATTAAAGAAAAATTTAAAAGCAATAAATTAATTATTTATTACAAATTAATATAATATGATAGTATAAATTTGAATATCATAATTAAAATATAATTTATATATCATTAATTAAATTTATCATTTTAGTCTCATCTAAAATCATATAATATTTATAATCAAAATATGAAAATAAACTTAGAAGTAAAAATTGTATTATATTATATCATATTATGAATACTCTTGGATATATTAATAATTTAATATTGAATTAAAGATTTAGAATTAGTTTAATAATAATTCAAGTATTAATTAATACTTTAATAATTATTTTGAAATGTTTAAATAAATTTGATAATTGTTTAAAAATTTGTCACACTTTTTTGTTATAAATGTAATCTTTTTTTAAGAAAAAGTGCGTGATAATATCAAATCACGAAAAAATAATCTTAACTGTTATAGGTCAAAACCTTTTATTAATTAAGATTAAAATAGGTTAAATCAATTGAATTGAAATTAATCTGAGGACAAGACTGAAAAGATAGTACTTAAGCAGAAGAGTTGAGAGATTACATCACTCGAGGAGATTGCTGCAATATCACTGATCGCGGAACTATCTGATCAACAGGTGGATTGATAGAGATAGAATCAATAGAATTACTAGTGTAGTTGCTATCAGTAATGGTAGAACTAAAATTTACATCATTAATATGAGAATCTATGTCATAATCGAATGAAATAGAGTTATCCGAGCTTGAATCATCATCAGTGTCAGCAGAAATGATAACCTTGGAAGAACTTGCCAGATCAGTAGAGTAAGCAACTACAGTAATAGTTGTGGCAGTTCCAGAGGGAGATCCAGTAATAGTGGGAGTGGACAAATTTTGAGTTGCAATAAACCAGAAGGATAATCAACATCCTGATACAAAACTTGGGTAATATAGAATAAAGTATTAGTATATTTCATAATATTCAAATTTGGAATTTGATGTTATTGATGTTGGCATCAGTAGCATTTTCCTACTTGTATGCTAATAAAAAAACAAAATAATGAACCAAAAGATATATTGGCGAACAAATTACTTAAATTTTAAAAATTTTATTCTCGAGTTATAATGATTTCAACTTGGCAATTTTTTAAGAATAAAATTTTGGTATTTTGATAATTTTGAAGCCAAAGGGTAACGTTTTAGCATTTTATCAAGATCTTTCATTCTATATATTAATTTTAAAATAAAATCACAGATTAAATTCAATAATATATTGTTCAGGGCCATTAATTGAAATTTATATTGTAATCAATTTGTAATTTCAAATTCAAATATATAAAACACTATTATAAATATTAATTAATTATTAAATTTTATAATTTTAATTATTTTTTTACTTAATTTTTTTTATAATTTACACACTTTTATCTATAAGATATTAATGAAAATAATTTTAATAAAATAAATAATACAATGAGAGAATAATTAGCCAGGGGTTTTAAATAATGAAAATAAAGAGGGATCAATTAGTTCAATTGATGCACAAGTTTGTTCATCATATCTTCATAATTAGTAAACCCTTGATATATATATGTTCATTTGATTGAATTTCTTCTAAAATAATTAATTAATGACAATAAATCGGTAATTAATTTTTTTATAGTTTCTTCTGAATAAAGCAGTAAAATTTATATAATATATTGATCAATGAATAATAAATGACCAAATGCAGTTAATTTATAATTAGAATCTACTTTGATTACTATATTTTTTTATTAATAGGCAATTTGAAGAAGTATAAAAATACTTTTATATTTTGAATTAAATTAGATTTAATTTCAATAAGTTAATTATTAATATAATTTTATAACAATTATAATATTATATTAATATTTATAATTAATAAATTCAAGTTATAAATTTATCAATATTTACCAAGTTTTGTGTAATATTATTTGATCACGCCTGTCAATATATAAAGATAAGTGTCAAAATTTGACAGTTATAATCAATGTTAATGTATTAAATATCATTTTTTTTAAATATTTTTTTTTGAATATGCTATGCTTGAAAAATATTGTGATCTTATCAACTCAAAATTTTCTTATATTATAAGTATTTTATATGATTTTAACTATTTACTATAAAGTTTAATTATAATAATTAAAAATATTTTTTTGTTGAAATTTTAGATATTGTCTTCATTATCATTTAGTTTATTTGGAGAGTACATATATATTTTTCAAATAATCAAAAATATGCTATTTAAATATAATCTATCCTGATTTAATGTTGATTTCCGTCCTTGATACTAAATTATTATTAAATATTCATTATCTAATATAATATTAAGTAATTTCTCCAATTGATTACAAATTATGTAATATAACGAATATATTAAATAGTGCTTTACTGTGCTTGATAGGTGTTTGATATAATATTCAAAATTATGATGCAATTTCATCAAGATAATAACTTACATAATCTTCTTTTGTATCTAATATATTTATTTAATTTTAATTTTATCAATGATTACAGTGATATTATCTGAAATAAGTATAATGATAAATGAAATTAGTAATAAAAATAAAATTTTAATTGATAAACAACTGATAATGTGAGTTATCAATAATATAACAGATTAATTGAGAAATAAAATTTTTACTTTGGGATATATATAAAAATCCACATATTGAATATTTGTGTATAATATAAAAATAGCTATTCTTTTAAAAAAAAGTTAATTTTAATAATATAAAATTTTGAATTATTTATAATTAGATTACCAAAAGGTGTTTAAGATATAAATTAAACTACTTATATTTTAAATAAAATTACTATTAAATAAAAATATAATATTTTTTTATAAATTTTAAATTGATATTTCTCCGATTTTATTATATTCAAAAACTCCTAATTTAATTAAATTCTTATATTTAACTAAATTGAATCATTTCTTTTAATTGATAAATCATTGAAATAGAGTATTATTTATAGTTTAATAATTAATTAAATAATATATAATTATCAAAATAAAAATTAATAATTAATAAATTTAAAATATTAATTATTAATAATTTTTATTGAATTTTTATTATTTAAATATTAAAAATAATTTAGTTTATAATATATTTGTCTTATTATCCATTAAATTAAAGGATATTAGTAATAAACAACAGCTAATATCATGATATAATTAGTTAACAAATAAATTAAATAGTACTCAATCCAACAACAGCAAGAGCTAACAACATCTTGTTGGAGGTAAAGTATTGAGCGACAGCGTTGCTGCCACTAGGAGGAGTGTATATAGATCTAGAAGTGGTAGTGGTAGTAGTAGATGTAGCCTTAGTCTTGGTGACTTTATCAGTACTAGTGGGTTTGGTGTCGTCCTCATCAGAGCTAGTTTCCTTTTCCTTGGTGGTAGATTCATCAGAGCTTCCTTTAGAGGGAGTGGATTTAGTGGTTTTGGTGACTTCAGTGGTTTTGGAATCAGAATCTGAATCTTTAGTTGAAGTAGGCTTAGTAATGGTTGTAGCTTCCTTGGTAGGAGTAGGCTTTTCTTCATTACTGGTAGATACCTCTTTGCTAGTGTTTTTGTCTTCTTGAGCGAAAATTTGAAGAGCAAATAATAAAATAGAAGCGTTGATTAATTTCATTTTGATAAATTAAAAATGACGAAAGGTTTAGATCTTACCACTCTTTAAATACCCAAATTCAAAAAGATTTATCCATTAGAGAAAATCTATTAATATCAACCTAAATTCGATTTGTGTAATCATACACAAATTAATATAAAATAATTGGCAATTTTTATGAAAAATTAAGAGCAATTGAATCAGCATTTTGTGGTATATGGAATGATTTAACTATTACAATAGTTACAATATTACAGGATCAAATATTTTATTATGATAGAATTTTTCAAGTATAGTCACTTTAATTCATATTTAATATACTATTCAAAAAGTTTAAAATATAAATGGCTACCTCATTTAATATATTAACTTGTTTTTATTCAGACAATGTGATTATTAATTATAAACAGTTTATAATTTTTCTAAATATTAAATATTTGATATAATGTAATGGCGTATATATAGTATACATAAAGCTATATTAGTTAAATTTAAAAGTCAATTAAATTATAATTATGAAAGAAACAAAAAATAGACAATTAATTAATGATACAATATTCAATTATAACTATATTTCAAGGGGTTCATATATATTTAATTAATGCCAAGCTAATCTTCATTGTATCACATAATACAAAATTTAATAAAGTAATTTCATCCTTTCACAGTGAATTTATTAATTCTACTTTATGTTAATTTTAATAATGATCTTAAAAATATTGCTTGTCAAAATTTTTAATTATTCATAAATCCTTATATATCTTCAAGTAAATATATAAATCAATGCATTATAATGCCTATATAATTTATTACTATTTTAAAATTAATCAAATTGTTAAAATTTAACAAAAACTAAGAAATGGTAAAAAAAAAGAGTATAATTTCTTAATGATAATGATGTAATTTTTATAACTGAAAGAATGTTAAAATTATATTAAAAATAAAAATTAAACAATCAGATTTATTTTCTTAATTTTATAAATTAATTCTTAGACAATGATTTCGATTATCTAATATTTATTAAACAGATACAATAAAAACGTAAATAATATAAATATTAATACTTTTATCAAATAGAAAGAGTTTAAAAACAGTAAAAGCTATTGGTATTTCTTAACTATTTTATACAAGGTTATAGCTAGTTGATTGGTTCTGTGATTATTTCTGTTAATCTCCATTTTATTAATACTAAGAATCAATTTAGCTAATAATCAATTAAATCATTTAACAAAATTACCATAAAAATTTGAAACTAGTTTCAATCATTAATGTCAATTATATCAATATATATATTAACAAAGAACTTAATAATAATAATAATCCAATTAATATATTTAAGAATTTGATGTATATTTCTATAATAATATAGTTATTCAAACTATCAAAAGATAAAGAATTTGCAAACTGAAATTATGAATCAGGATTATATAATATATATTATGAATATATTACTAGGCTGAAATTAAACTTATAAAAGAATTAAAGAGTAGAGAATCCTAATAAAGAAAGGACTCTCATAACCTTATTGAATTTAGAATACTAAAAAATTTCATTGTTTTAAGCTTCTGGTTTATAAAGTCTGTACTTTTTGATAGGCGGGCATTCATTGGAACTAGTAGAATCAAAAAAAGCACTAATAATATCTTTTACAGTTTGAATGACTGCAATAGTTGTAATAGTAGGTTTTTGACTAAATATTTGAAGCGTTATTGATAAAATAGAATAGATAATTAATTTCATTATCCAAAATAATTCAAAAAATTAATAATGATATATTAAAATACAAATAATATTAGTTAATCTTGTAATATATAATATCAATAAACCTTTATATTCTCAAAATGAAATTTAATTTCGCTAGAGTAACTTTTCAAGGTATATCATATTTCTATATTGTATTTATCTGTAGTACCCTTTATTTTTATGTTCTAGTCTAAGGATATGTTTTATTAATAAATATTTGGTATTCATAATATAGATTACATTTAATTAATTTCCTTCCTATTTAATTATATCTTTATGTTGATATGATGTTAACTAAACTTTTAAATTATTCATAATTAATTTAAACTATTACCATAGAATCAAAGAAATGGGAAATTTTTTAATTTCTGATTTCTCAAACATATTATTAGTTTCAAATAAGCAAATATATACAAAACAAATAGGAAAATAAATAGTTTTGAATTATATATATATATATATAATAATTTTTTTGATTAAAAAATTAATTTTTTAAAATTAGTTGTTTAATTTAATCATGCTTAAATCAAATAGTAACTATTAAAAGTCTTTTATTTTAGTATTAGTAAAACTTAACCACAAACCCTCTAAAATCATTTAAAATTTACAAACCACTTTTAGTAATGAAGTATTATCTAAATCAACAATTTATTGCTAGGTAAATTACTTTAAAACTAAAAGAGAAACTACTTAAAACTTGCTAAAATCTAAAAAACTAATTTCAACTGTTACTTTTCTAATTGTTAATAAAGTAAAAAATTATATTAAAAAGCACCTTTTTATTTTAGCTAGAGAACTATAAAAACACTTTAATATTAGTCACACAAGTATTTTATATATATTAAAGTTTAAATTAAAATTAATTAATAAAAATGTAAAATAGGTACTTTATAATTTAACTAAAGCTTAAAAAAAAGTTAAAGTAGCTATTGTTAAATAAAACTTACTAAGGTATAGCTAGAAACCAAAGCTTTTACAGTGAATTATTATAATTGATGAATTTTAGATTCTTTTGTATAATCCTTTACTAAAACATAAATCAAAGTGTTAGATTAAACTAAATTAACCCCCTTTACAAATTCCTTTAAATAAACACTTTATTAATAAGTGAATGTTAATTATAGTAATAGATTATAATAACATATGCTATTCTTATTTAGTTCCTAAAAGAAAATTTATTAATAGTAAACTTTATATATTTTTTTAAATAAAACTATTTCTAATTGGTATTCTCAATATAATTTGAGAAGACTTATTATTTTATATAATAATTGTAAAATACATAAATCTAAAGTTGTAAAAAACTTTCTAATTAAAAATAACTGGAAAAAACTATCACATCTAGTATATTCCCTAGATTATAACCTATGTGATTATAATTGTTTTGGGTAATTAAAAAACTAGCTTGTAGGAAAGAAAATTTCTACAGGAAAATTTAATTGGTTTGTGAAACATCAAATTTCAGTCTTTAATAAAAAGAACTATTTTTTAAGTGTTAGATCTTTGTTAAAAGTATAGCAAAAAGTTATTAAAAATAAAAAAAATTATTAAATTTATATTATATATTTATTTTTACTTTTTATATATTAAAATGTTTATTTTTTTTAATCACAAAAAATTCCCATTATTTAAATTACAAAGTAATAATAAAATCAAGTTTAAAAATTATTTAGTCATTGTAACAGTTTAAAGTCATTATATATAATATTATAAAATATCTTTAAATATAATTTTAGCTATTATTCTAATAAATTAATAATTTTTTTTGGTTTATTTTAATTTATCTATTTGTTAATTAAATATCTATATTAGATCTTTAAAAAGACCTGTTTTTAAACATAATTATATATTTATCAATTTTTTATATTTTTATCCATCAAGTAAAATAATTATTAAAAACTGTTATATTTATTATAAGTCATACAAAATTCAATTTATCTAATTAATAACAATGACATTGATTGATTATTTGAACAACAATATCATTCATTATTTCAATTCCTATAACAATCTCAACACCTTCATTTTTCAAGTTATTAAATTTAATTAAAGAATAGGTGTCAATTATTAAGGAGAAAATTATAAATTTTTAGATATTGAAAGTATTATTTCTTTGAAATCAATAACAAAATATTGAAAATTGCTTTAAATCCATCAATCTATATTAGCCATTATTTAAAAAAATAACCACTTGAATAATACTTTTTATTAAATATTTTAATATATTTATAATATAATTTTCTAACTGTCACATTCGTACCAAATTATTCCTCATACCTTTTATTTTCAAATAAGCTACAATTTACCACTAGTGCTGGATTCAATTTTATCAATTTTGTCCCAATAAATGGGATGCTTGCTATTTAAAGAAATAATTTTCCAATAAAACTCTAAATTATGTCAAATTAGTAAACCACACATATTTAGTTTTAATTCAATAAATCACCTAGTTTCCATTACTAGGATAATATATAAATGAGGTTTTTATATAAATGGCAAATTAATAGTTTGATAATTAGATTATTTAATATTTTACAGTTATTTCATATTTTTAAATATATATTTTTTTCACAATTATTAAAATATACCAATTAAATCAATAAAGATAACTTTATATTGAGCTTTATTAAGAAAATATTGAGAAAAAAGAAAAATTATTATAGTATAAGTTAAATATTATAATAAATATATAATCTTATATAATGTTATCAGTTTTTTTATGTTAATTCTTTCTAGTTTACAGAATTTAAGGTATAGTTTATTAATTTGAAAATTATATCTTTCATTAGTCATTATTTTATACTCATATGATTCGATAAATATAATAGAGTTGGATTATTGATTTATCTCATACTGAAGCTTTACCACAATATACCTAATATTGGAATAAATATTTAACAATATGTTCACGTCAAAAATCTATATATTTTAAATTAAAGTTTATATATTACTTAAAATTGGTATCTTAAAATTTCTGGCTAGTCAAATAATTTTAATATATTATATTGACTTAAATTAAATATAGTCCAAATATCCTTTTTTGGGTTATTAATAGGCAATTTAGTTAATAATTAAATTATTAAATAGTTTTTTGAAGATAGAATAGTTTGACTTTATTAATGACTGATATTTAAATAATTGAAAATATTAATTAAGATTCAATATTAATTCTTATTTTTATCCATATATAATGTTTCGTTATTAAATCCGAGAAATAATATGAGTTAAAATAATATATATAATGAAAATTATAACTTTATAACATTAAATTTAAAATTAAAAAAAATTTATAAAATTATTTTTCAATTATATTTCAAAGTTAAACTTTCAATTATTAATATTAAAAGCTTTACAATTTTTATATACTAAAAATATATATGAATTATTAAATTTTATAATATGATATATTCAAATTAAATAATTTTTGAATCAATATAGAATAATTCAAATATTA
>JNEM01010287.1:0-30568 GCA_000697335.1 Conidiobolus incongruus B7586
TTATAATTATTTACTATAAAAGCTTAAGTTTTTAATAATAAATTAATAAATTTTATTTAATAATATCTATTTTAATTTTTTTTAAACTTTAGTTAAATTATAAGGTACCTATTTTATATTTTTATATATTAATTTGAGTTTAAACTTTAATATATATAAAATACTTATAAAACTAATATTAAAATATTTAAATAATTCTTTAACTAAAATAAAGAGGTTTTTTAGTATATTCTTTTACTTTATTAATAATTTAAAAAATAATATTTAAGGTTGGCTTTTTAAATTTTAATAGGTTTTAGATAGTTTTTCTCCTATTTTTAAAATAATTTATTTAGTGATAAATAGTTTATTTAGATAATAATTTATTATTTAAAGTTGTTTGTAAATTTTAAATAATTTTAAAAGATTTATAGTTAAATTTTATTAATACTAAAATAAAAAACTTTTGATAATTACTATTTGGTTTAAATATAATTAAATTAAACAACCAGTTTTAAAAAGTTAATTTTTTAATCAAAAAATTATAATAGATATATATTTATATAGTTTTAAATTATATAATTTCTTATTTACTTTGTGTATATTTATTTATTTAAAATTAATAATATGTTTGAAAAATTAAAAATTAAAAAATTTCCTATTACTTTAAATTTTAGATCTTAGTATATTATAATAATGATGCAATATATTTCTGATTTTTAAAAAAATGATTCAGTATTTATCTCTATAAAATTTAACAAGATATATTTTTATAAATATAGAAAAAAAATTTCAATAATATTATATGGTATTAAAGTTAACATATTTTTTATAGTAAATATAGCAAATAAAATTCAAATATTGGAATAATTTATATTAGTTATCTAAATTATAGAATGTTGAAATCTTTATTATCAAAATTTATTAAATAAAAAGTGATTTTTTTGAATCAATATTGTTGTATTATTGATTTATATTTGATATTTTGATTGTTTTAATTTTAAAATGTTATACTCTAGAAATGAAGTTTAATATTCTTTTTATACCTTTTCAATGGTTAAAGATATATGCATATATAATTAGGGTTGGATATAAGTTTAAAGAGGTATCAAAAATGATGAAATGTATTATACTAACAATAAAACATACAGCTCAAGAGTTTAATATTGATGGATAGAGCACGCTATTCTCTAGCGGATAAGTTATAAAATATGCTACAGCGAAGTAAAACTTAGGTAAATTGGTGATAAATCTTGAAATTACTTGGATATCCATGAAGAGGGTAAGATAAATTAGTTTCAAAGCCCATAGGTAGATACATAATAGATGCTTAGCATTCGTGATATAATACCCCCGTTCTAAATTAATTGATTCAATGGTTTGCAATATTGGATTTATTTATTACATATTCTCTTTGAGTTGTACTTCTTTAATTGATCGATATTTAATAACTTTGGAGTGATGAAATTGTCAAAATTAATATTTAATGTAGGTTCTAAACTGAATAAAGGCAATATTATAAAATGTGCTGCTAACAAAAAATAAGACAGCAGTTGTAATGTCCAGTAATTTAAAGACCTGCTATTCCAATAATTTTTCTCAATAAATAAATAATTTGTGTTTCTGTCGCACTATTTCCTTCTATTTGGTAGTCTTTGTGAGTAAACCTGTGCATAACCATAGTACCGGAACTATATGAAGTCTGAGCAGATGACACCTGTTAATAGGATTGTTTTTACCAATGTTAAATATATTCCTTGAGTGTGATTATTCAAAAATTTGAAAAATAATTTATAATAAAGGATCCTGAATAAAAGATAGTTATATCGGATTAATTCATATACTATTCATACTAAGGCAGCAAGCCAATAGTTATTATTAACGAATAAATACATATTAAGGAATGAAAATGATTAAATATGATCTCTGTATAAAATATTAACACCATAGCTGATGAAGGTATAAAAGTAAACACAACACAAGTGATAAATACCAAACGATTAAATAACTCTCAAGTATAATGTATATAATATCTGAACTGATAAAATAAATCAAATATTATTCAATAATATCCTAATAATAGCCAAATAGGTTGAATTTTTATCAAATTCAATAATTTGGCAATGTAATGAGTAAAATTGAATACTCCTGAAAAGAAGGCTATGAAAAGTTGTTAATACTCAATATTTAGAAAATTGTAAGGTAATAGACGAAATCCCATTTGATAAAGCCAAATATACAAAAATTTATCAATTTCGTAAATTGATTACTTTGATTCAGAAATAGCTCAATGGATGTATCATAACTTGGAGCAGACATATAACTTAGCATGCTTAGTACAATCAAAATAATTCTGGGTATTAAACTTTCATTAGCCGAAAATTAAATATCTTTTCAGTAATTTTTGTTGGATTTTATTTTACACTATTGCTGTGTTTATGTATGAAATCTTCAATTGATACATTATTATGTAATAAATGTAGAAATAAAATTAAAATTTATAATGACTAGGTTTAATAGTAAAAAAATTCAAATATCTTGACATATATATAATTTGGGGGAAAATCTAAAAAATAAATTAATTAGATTTTAGTGATTTTAATTAATCAATCCATGAGCTGAAATCTTCAAAATAAAAGTTTTAATGAAAACAAATATTATATAATTGTTCGATATTTTACCTTTTTCCAAATATTCCATTAAAATAGCATATAGCTTCAATATAAAGTTCAATTTATTATATTTTATGTATTATATATAATTAAAGTTATTATTATCTTTCGATATCTAATCCAAATTTATATTTTGATACATTCAAGCTGAATAGTTTTACAGTTTTCAATATCGATCAATTGATCGATTCATATATCCATTTTATAATTTTGAATGAAATATTTTATTGATAATTACTTAATGAATCAATTTATTATAGTGTATAAAAATATCAATAGATCTAAAATAATATTCCAAAAATATGTATTATAATTAAGGATAAAATCAGCCTTGACTCTATTACATTTAATATTATATATTAAATTTAATAAATATCTAGCAAAGCTATTTTATTAAGTTGAAATTTATGAATAAATATAATAGTTAATATAAGATTATACATAACATAATATTTACTTAGAGAGTATTTGATTTTACTTGATTGATTCAATTGAAAAAATTTACTTGAGAATATGGCACAAAAGATTAAAGTAAATTGTATTTCAATATGATGACACTCTATTAGTATATCTTTAGTTACGGAAAATAAGCTATTGGAGAAGAATTACTTTCATATTATTAAATAATTTGAGACCTGCAAATAAATATTAGAGGATCAGATATGATACAATAGTTATAAATAATATGAATAATAGATATAGTATTGTGAACCAAATATGAGGTATATTTAATTATTAAAATTCATTGGTTATGTAGTTGTATTTATTCCAGTATATTTATTATCTATTAATATAATATTATCATAGATAGAATATGATTTATGGGAATCATTAGAATTGTATTCCTTATAATATGTAATTGATTAATACAACCTTCGAAATGACATCAATTTTACTGATAACAAATTAAATTTTGATATATTTTTTTCTCTTCTAATCTCATTTATGATATTAGAAATCAATATAGCTTAAAACAATTTTAACATTATGACTATAATGATTTGAAAAAGAGAATAAAATATTAGTTAGATATACAATGGATATTCAGATTTGCATCGCTTTGTTGTTCTGTAAACTAAATAATTTTCAAGGTAGATGTGTTGAATACTTTTCCATAATTACCAAATACAAAGATAATCAAATTAGTATTACAATCAAACTGCTGTGTATATATCAAGTAATTTTCTATATAACACCACCAGCTGCTCATAATTTACACTTGTGTTATTCAATGTCCATTTTTCTAGGTAAATTAATATATATTCATAATAACATACACTCAAGTAAATAATATTTATCATCAAAAGGTTTGTAATAATGAAGCAAATGGAAGAGAAAAATGATTTACTATTTTCAATATTTTAAAGCTAAAATTAAACAATAAATATTGATTATATCAATCCACTAAAGCTATTAATGAATTATTGCTTATAAAAATCAAAAATTTAGTTCTAATTATATTGAACTTAATTTTATTAGTTCTATTATCATTTATATTTTAATTTGGAAATTATAATATATTGGAAAATTTCAATTATTTATAAAACAAAATATAAATCCTTTTATAAAATATAATACTGATATAGTACTATTATAATATTTAAACATTTTTACATTATCATCATTATTCAAAAATATCAATAGAATAGGTCCTTGATTTAATTATTTAATCATGAATTTTAATTTATTTTATATTGTAATTAATATAATATATGTAGAACTATAATTAGTATGATAAATATTAATTTATCATTCTAATGATAAGATGAAGAGTTGGAACTTAATTTAGGAATGATTATATTTATAGAACATATATAAGTATTAATAAAATTTAATTAAAAATTATATTTAATATTTTAATCATTTTCATCATTGAATAAATTATTAAAAAACTTTTCAACAAACCTGCTGAACCTAAAAATGTAGTTAATCCTAATTAATTATTACTAGCTAGTAATTGATAAAATACTTTGAAACTAATTATATGCAATATGCTGATATTACGTGTATAATGATGTACAATTAGCTATAAATTATAAGATCAATAAATTTTATTGATATCATTTTAAATATGTGATATTAACTATTTTTGTTAAATGTAAAGTATTCAAAAATACTATGATGACAATTATATATCTTATTATAGCAATTGGTATAAATAAATATTTAGATTAATTTACTAATAATCACTTCGTATTCCTTATGTTAATTCAATTGATTTATTGCTTTATTATTTTCCTTCAAAGAATATTTTTTTTAATATTATAACTATTGCTCTTCCTCCATTACACTTACCTGTTAGCTTTTTTGAGTAAATATTTTAAATTTAAAATAAAAAAATTTATTTATAAAACTTTCTATAAAAAATAAAGATTGAATTTAATATTAATAATTGTTAGTATATTTATATAAATTATTAATGTTTCAAATAAAATTATAATCTATAAAAATTTTATTAATTCTATAATCATTAATTCTAACTAAAATATTCATTATAAATAATTAAATAAAAATAAATTTTAGTTACAAATAGGTATTTTGAATAATAATAATAATAATAGTTGGTATTATATCTGATTAGAATCATTAAGAAAAATTTATATTTAAAAATAATTAATTAAAAACTTTTTATTAACGATGATTAACTATCTTTTTATAATATTATAATAGCAGCCAGGAGTTCAGAAAAGGTGATACAAGGGACTTGATGAAACAGGTGCATCATAAGGACTTGGATCAGTCTGCGAATGATGAAGGCAGGGTGTTCGACTAGGTGACAAGCCAGCGTGATTTCAAGTATTTGGTTGTAAGGTCGCAAAGCCATGTTAATCAATTGGAGTGGTTTCATTAATTAAATATGAGTGTTGAGTTGTCAATTAAAGGATTTAAATTACTTTTTGTTTTATTTAGGGAATTTGAAGGAAATTTTAAATTGAGAATGATTAGAGTAGTGAAGATGTGTATAGCTCACAATGGGGAGCTACGTCTGTTGATAAAGAGTTGCACGAGGTGGTGATGACGAAGTGTTCTGACCAGCTGGGAGCTTGGTTGAGGTGTTAGGGATTCCATCCAAGGAGGAAACAGGAAAGGGGATTCAGTTCGATGTTAAAAGTTGCGGCGGCGATAATTATCAATCAATTTTGAAAGCACTCATTTTCAGTACTAAGAAATTGAAGAATTTTGAAAAAATTGATTTGAATGATTAATCAAGTTGAAAATATGGTTAAACCAAAAACATATATTCATATTACAGGGATAAATTTACCGAAGAAAATGGATCTAAGTCTGTTGACAATTGAGTAATACAAAAGGTGCTTAAAAAATGAAATTAGCATGTACTAATAATAAAATATTTAAAGAAACTTGGCAATATATATATTTATATAATTATATAAAATATATTAAGTTAAACAATATCAATTATTATGATATGATTCTTATAAAATGTTTAATATACGATGGAAAAATTACAGTAGTGATTGTGATATAAATATGTTTAAAAAAGCTCATAACATTGAAAACTTCAGTGTTAAATTGATCTATGCAAATGTTTTCAATTGGATGGATTTTTATCCCCCTTAGTCGAGACTGTTAATTTGGTTATGTGAGATGATTTGACTCTCGTCGCTCTGGTAGCTTTCAACCAATTTGACCTCGGCTCCACCCACCTGCTTGGTCATTGACAGATTCACGCGATTGAGCATTTGTATGACTGTTCCGCGCTTACTGGAATTGTTCGATGAGCCAATATCGCCACTCCCTTTCCTGAGGTTGGGAAAGTGGTAAGTGATTTCTAAATTTCCATCTTCATCCAAGGTTGCCTCGGGCGGTAGGCAGGATGGAGGAGGAATGATGAAGGACGCATCACCGTTATCTAGCACTTGATCTCTAGAGAATTTAAGGCTCGAAGGTTCGTCCAATGGAGTAGAAGGTAAAGAAGCAGTTGGAGAAGGAAGGGTTGGAGGAGAAGATTGTTTGAGTTTGGGGCGGATATTGACTCTTTCTACAGTACTCGAGTCCCCGCTCGAGGTACTGTCAATTGAGTGTGATAGACTTAGCTTAACTCCATGGTTGAAGCTATTTTCTTTGGAATTATTTCCAGAATTTGAAGAGGATGTCTTGGCTTTCTTGAATGCCTTCAGCCATGTGATTAATGTTGAATGGCTCTCAAATGACACGAACCATAGGATATTATCGGGGAAGGTAATTTTCAAGACATGGTTATGTCCTGGAAACTGACTACTTACCATGATGTGAACATCATCCATTAAATCTACCCATTCCAATGATGGAATGTTGCCCCAGTTGCTTGATTGATTGGAAGGGAGATCAAACTTAAATAACTGAGTACCTCCTAATACCAAATGGCGCTTTTTCCAAGTTTGCAAATTCACCAAATTGGTGGGGTTTACACGATAGACAAAGACTGTTCCTTCTAAAAGGATATCTCCATGGAACCTTCTAAGCTTATCTAGTGTGACAAGCGAATTGTCATTGGGATCAGTGGATTTGCTTGATGTGGATGAATAGGAATGGGGCGAGATTGGACCTGATTGGAATGAGCTTGTCGCTCTGTCTGCTTTCTTTTTGATAAAACCAACAAACTTTTCTTTGTGAGATGGGATTGTTGAAGACTCTGGTTTGGGTTTGGAGGGAGGGTTAGTCAATCTCACAATTTGGTCTACACCAGCTGTTGTAAAACTGGGAGGGATATCAGGATGGGAAGGTAGTTGACGAATGGCAGGCGTAACATTTCTTAGTTTAGTAATCTGAGAAATACCTAGTATTTTAGCAGCTTTCAAGCTGGGACTATTGTTAGCGGATTTCATCAGAGATGGCTTTGAAGGTGATTCAATCATAATATTAGGCCCTTCAGTATAGAGATCACAACTATGATGGTTTGTTGTTGGGGTCATTGGTCCCGAGTTTTCGGATGAAGATGAGCTAGAACTTGAAGAAGATGAAAATCTACTGGTATTACTTTTAATAGGGGGGTCAATGTCGAAGGCTTTGGGCTGAGGACGATTTTTAATCATTGATTGCGCATTTTGGCGCAAAAATACTAAGCTTTGACCTTGAGGATTTTCGTCATAAATTTCATCAGAAATGATGGAAACAGGTGCTCTGGGAACTTGCTGAGGAATTGTTTGATTCATTTTGAATGGTATAAATATATAATAAACGGGTGTTTAAATAATATACAAAGGAGATTGTTCACAAGAGATGTTTGATATTGAATTAAATTTTGAATAATTTAAAAATTCCAAAAGCTAATATCTTATTCACTGTAATTTAATTACAAGCAAAAAAGAATTTAACAAGATAACAAGATAATTAGATAACAATATAAATAATACTTTACAAGGTTTAAAGAATGTAAGAATGCTAAAAAGTAGACTCGTTTGAACTAAAATAGCACATTCCAAATACCTTTTTCAAGTCTTTGCAAGACTTTATATAACCCTTCCCAAATGCTGAGTTTTATTCTCCTCTTTAATCTCCCTCATATTTGCAACATTCCAATTCAGATATTGAAATGTAATAAGCCAATCAGATTAAATGCAGAGAGGGAGATTATTTACAATAGTCGAAGTAATCAACCCTTAGAAGACCAATTAAATGAATTAACCTATTTAAGTATCAATCGGCACAGCTCTCCTAATTATTGGTCTAACTTAGAGTTCCAATTTAAACGTATTGATTATTAGCATCCTCTTCTAGCAAAAGTCTTAATCCTTCAAACTTAAAATTGTCTCCCCCTTTATCGACACTAATCTCAAGTTAGAATTTGAATGAAATATTTATGAGCATAAAAAAATATCTAGCCAATAAATTACTTATCATAAATATTTATTAAATCAATATTTACTTGTATTTAAATGGACTATTCTCATGATATCACTTTCAATATATATAATATTTTTAAATTTTGATAAAATATTAGACATAAATGATATCATTGAATAATATTATTAATTGTTAATTATAAAAATTAGGCAGTAAATAAGTTGATTAAGATAAATTATTAAACAGAATTTTAACATTTATTAGTTTAATATTTAACAGTAAAATAAACGTTTTTCAATTTTAACTGTTTAACTAGTCATGGAAGATTATATTTGGTTTAAATAATTTGGAGTTGACCTTTAATGATTGGTACAACCTATTGATCTCCATATTTTTATTATTGTATCATATTAGCTAACTATAAAAAATGATAATAGTATTGAATTTAGCCAACTATCTAGTTTCCAAACTAGAATCGAATTCAATTTAATTGAATGAATTTAATTAAAGACTATGATTTTAGATTCATTAACTATTCCTATTATCATATCCTAGAAGGAAATTCAATTCAAAATATATATTTATAGTATTTCGAATCTGGAATACTCTATAGAGATAGAAAATTTTTAATTTACATATCTTATAATATATCAAGATTACTATTAGCTATTTTGAGTGTGATGTATATGGCATTATTTTGAAATATGTCAAATGAAATGAATTTTATTAAATGCTTTAGGAATTAAGGGGGAATTTAATTAATTGAATATATGCACTTATCCTTCAAAGTTGGCCTTTCAGTGAATTATCAGTGAGAATTTGTTGAATGTGGCAAATTTTGATAACAAACTAGAAGATTAATCTGTAGAAAATATTGAATACAAATTATTAAATGATAGTACATTTGAAATATCAGCTTTATTAAATATAACATAAATGTGATATAAAAAATTAGAATAATGTTTGTATTTATGTTTTGAGATATTAAAGTGATTTAAATAATTTGAAAAATTTAAACATATCAAATGAATTCAAGTAATAGGGGCAGTTATATTAAAGTGATAATTTTAAATATATAAGATATATAACCTAATACTGTTATTTTAAATTATAATTATTTTAATATATGAATTTATGATATATTTTGGTTAATATTACTCTTGTTATTTGACCGATATAGATATAAGAAATCAATATCTGGTTATATAATTTAATATAGTGCTATTTTGTTATTATATTAAATATAACCTGTTTTTCATAATTGATATTTTATATTTTATGAAACCTAGTCTGTCCTAGATTTATATCAATTCAATTTTTTATTATATTCAATATTACAATAAATCAATTACTATTAATTATATTGGATGGTTGTTTTATTGAATTTGATAAATCCAAAAAGCCTTTATTGTTGTTTAATTAATACATATAATAGGAGTTATTCCATCAAAATTTTCCATAATGCATATATATTGATGATATTTATTATAATAGGTATAGTTTAATATGTATTGTGATTATAGATATGAAATTTGGTATCTTTTGAAATATCATAATTATATATCAAAATAAATTAGGATTGTTAATGGGGAAAATTGAAATGTAGTATTAACAATATTTCAAAGAGAACAAATATTAATTTTCTTTATGCTTATTCAAAACACCATTAATATATCCAATTAATTAAAATAGAGAGTAATTAAATATTGTTTTATATTTTTCCAATTTCCTTAAAAATGAAAAATATATTATGACCAAGTTAATAATGAAAGCAAAATAAAATATGAAAACTTAACCAGATTAATAAGATCTAATACACCTCAAATATATTTTACCAATCAAAATGCCATCTCTATAAAGTCAATCTCGTTTAATATAAATTGCTTAATTTTGATAAACCCAAAAATTTGATATCTAGTAAAACTGTGGCAGTATTTTGTACATGAAATAGATTTAAAATCTAGAGATTTTAGTTCTTCAGTAAACGGGTCTAATTATTGAAATATTCAAATAGTTAGTTGATTCAATTCACGCAGTATTCGGACAAAGGTAATAAGTTTAGTTGAAGGATGGTACTTATTCAGGATACTCCTATTTTTGGGTTCTTTGTTTAAATTTTTGAAAATTAGGCAGGGAATCCAGGAGAATATTAAATGATAATTTAGTTAAATTGATAAACTAATCGAATGATAGTTTGCTTCTTTCTATTGAATATTAAACATATATGATTTCATATGTAGGATTTAGTATTTAACGGGTTATTATGATATTATTAATTATAATAAAATTAAACTTCCGACTTTAAATAATAAATCGTTGACTATGTTGATATCAATATATTTTGAATGTATATGATGATGAATTTGATGAATATATTGATAGTTGATAAAGTATTTTTAATAAATTATATATAAGAAATTATTAATTGAAATTTATTTTTCAAACATGGCGATAAAATATATCAAAAATCATATGTTTCTAATAACCTTAATATCAATTCAAGACAAACTGGATTTTCTAATTGATCAGTAGTACTTTATTCAGGGTTAAATAAAGATAATTGATGATGAATATTAAAAAAATTACAAGATTTTACTTATAAATCGCTGCCAGAAAATGATTAAGCACCATTTTCTAATTAATTTAAATTTGAGCTCTTGGTGAAATACATAAATCATTTTATCTTCCACATTGTTTCAATTTTGTAGATTAAAAACTATATTTCAAATTTTTATTTTAATAAAATTGACACTAATAAATGAATAGTAGTAAATTATCCATTTTTAAACAATTTTTGTTAATTAATTATTAATATATTAAATATTCGAGGGTGATAATGAATTTTAATATAGCAATATCATTGGATGTTGCATTTTCTTCAGAATTATTTCATTTCTAATCATTAATAGTTTAATAATAAATATTTGTACATCACGTAAATCAATCACGATTTTATTAAATAAGTTTACTAAGTGATTATAATTATAGATTTTCATTATTTAATAATACTCATAAATAAGGCAATTTCAAGAAAATTGAGAATAAATGTTTCAAATAATGTATTTAATTGAATATCTTTCACTTTTAAAGATACTCATTAAAGTTTATTTATGATAATAGAATATCTTTGTCAAAAAGATTTTGGTGCTTAATTATTTATGAACACCTTAAATCCATATTAGAAATAATATTTTTAATCTTCAATTGGTTGAAATAACATAATCTATATTCTTAAATTGAAAAAAATACCGATAATTGATATATTATTCGAGTGTAATTAAATCATATTTGTTAATAAAATCATTATTCAAAGGTAGCGATGATAATTTCAAATTTTTAATATTATCCAGCTGTAAAGATCTAGAATAATACCTTTCAAATTCCTAAAATTATTCAGTATTATTAACTGATGCCAATATCATTCGATATTATATGTAAATGAGATTATTATCCAATAACATATATAAATTTAGTAATTGATTTTCAAATTTGTTTAATTTTATAATTTAATGAGCTATAATAGCTATTAATATATCTAAATATTTTGTTTGAAAACCAATAATACACAAATAATCGAATATCTGTTAACGGATTTGAAAAAATAATATTTACCTAATTTAGAATCCAAATACAATAAAACACAATAACATATAGTGAAATGCGTTAAAAATAATATGATTCTAAAATTTCTAAACTGCTATTTTTTTGGTAATATTATCTTTTTTATATAATAAACTTTAACTTTATCATATCAAATTCTTCACTTGCAGCTAACGAATAATCTCTTTAATATATTTGAAAAATATTTGAGATCTACAATGAGAAATTAAATATTAGAATAATGAATACTGAATGTTTATAATATCATTTAGTTGTAGCTAATAGTGATTTCTCGAATTTTTTTCAATAAAAATTAGTTAATTCTTTAACATCTTTAATAAGCTTACTAATAACAGTTAATTACTTGAATATGAAAATATTATATTTGATATATCTAGTAATTTTGCAAATTTGCGTATTTTCGGATGATGATTAAATATAAAATATCATCATAATTTATTATGGATAATTTGTTGATTAAATTTATAATTTTAATATGTCATAATTCTTGTATTGACTTGAAATTTTTCAATATTATTAATAATCTTTATTATAGTTAATAGAATATTTTATACACAATAACTCAGAAATAGGAATGTGTTTAATATAACAAATCAAAGGATATAAAAGTGATTTTAAAATAAATAATTCATGGAATTGATTGATCATTATGATAATTTTGATTATATCTTTTGGATAATAATATATTTACAAATTAATGATATTAATTAGCATCATAAAATTTAAAAGGTTATAAAATGAGTAATAACATTTAGTACAAATTTTTGTATTTGTTGAGAATTAGTACATAAGGTTAAAAAATTTCATAATCAATTGCTTAAATATATTGATTAGTTGATACTTGAAATCAATTTTTTAAAATTTAATACAAATTTTATATTGATAGAGAATTAATGAAAATAAACAAATTTATCAAGTATAGAATAATTTATTTTTAATGATATTTTTATTTCTCTCAATTCCAATATATTAATACTAGTTTTGAGGCAAAGAATTTAATAAATTATATTAATCACGAAATATGTAGATAATATTAACATAAATATACTCATTTAGTGATATTTAATTAATAGAAATATCAAAAAACTTAACGACTATGATTGTAGAGATACAGATGTAATAATATATATTGATTATTATGAATTTGCTTAATATGCATTTCATCATTCAATTTATTATGACATTAATTAAAATAAATACAATTTCTATCATTTATTGATTTCAATAATATTAAAATCTATTTAAAATACAAATATACCGAAATAAATAATAAATTTTAATCTGTTATTAATACTATTTAATAATCGAAATGAAAATTAGGTAACAATATTTTAAAATAATAGATGAAATATAGTATTTTTATTCACAATCAATGAGTGATATTTTAAATAATAATTTTAGGACAAAATGAACTAGCAATAGATAAAATAAATAACTAGGGATCAAGAGGTTGATTACTTGAAGAGCTTGGCATGAGTTTGGGACTATCAACTAGGCTGCTCACAGCTTGACTAGAACTGCTAATTCTAGATTCGTCAGCACCGTACCTATAAGTGTAGCTTCGATTTTTAATAGCAATAACTAGGTCGGCACTTCTCGCTTTCAATGGAACCCATATTTTGGGAAGGTCCGCTTTAAAGACCGGATGGCTATATCCTCTGATGCCACTGTCCAAAACACCATAAAATCTGGACATGGGACTTTGATGATAATCTGTGTAAAAGCTTGGACGGGCCAAATAGTCCATGAGGCGGAACAAGTTAGGTGGCTCTGAGGATGGTGCATCAGAAGCTAAGAATGAATTGCTTCGAGAAGGAAATCTAGATTTAGTATGTGGGTAAGCAATTGGTAACAAGAAATTGGATGATGAAGGTAAATCGCTATCAGTCAGATACTGTGGTTTGCTGCTTGGCTCTTGATTTTCGCTTTCTAACAAAGGTTCTACATCTGTGCGAGATTGAAGCACATCAACAGGCAAGAATTTACAATCTTTGGGGAACAACTTGGGTAAATAAAATCGATAAATGAATGAAAAGATAATCAATGGAATCATTGATGTCGCGAGAGATACCCTTCCAATTGAAGTAAAAAATCCAAGCATTAAAATTTGAAGTAAAAATAAGCCTGTAGTAATCCTGCGGAAGATTTTGGGCCAAAGCAATCCGCCACTTTCGTAATAGGGAAAATAAACATATAATATACAGTACTTATTACAGAAATATCCAAATCCAAAGTATGCCACTGCGGTTAATAGGATCATAGGGAATTGAGCAGAATAAGTCAAACAAATTACGAATACCAACATGGGCTGGCCTATGAGCCAACTATATTCGGTATATACAGGAACCAACAAATTGGCATAATCTCTAGGTGTCTTAACAAAAAACTGTCTACAGAAATAATAGAAAGCGGGCCCTATCTGGATCAATTGGAATGGGAAAAATCCAATACCTAGAAGCATTACATAATTAAAGAAGAAAGGAGCTGCTTTGGGTAGAGTTTTGGCAAGGATATTGGGAATTTCTGATGGATTCTTGATAATATTTTCCAAAAACGTTTGTAAAACTGTATTGGCGAATGTGAAGATAAGGAAGACATTAATTAGTAAAAATGCAAAATGCTTAGAAATTGCAGCAGACTCAATCTGGCTGTATGTTTTGTATCCTTGGAAAATAGATAAGCCAATAAATAAATATGGAATGAGCGCAACCAGTAAAATGGTAGACAAAGTTGGGAGAAAAGATTGTAAAAGTGACCAAAGAACTGGGCTAGATTCGCGCAATTGTCTTAAAAATGGGAATACCCTGACCAGGGTCGTAATATTGAATAACCCAGATAAAATAGTGAGAGGAATACCAAAGAAAAGAATGACTAAGGTGACAACAGTTATCGCAATAACAGATCTTAAGGTCTGCTCTTTTCCTGTGATTGCAACATTTGACCAATAAATATCCTTAGGCTCAGGTGCTAAAGAAGTTCTACAAGTAAGAGGCACGCTACTAGGAACCAATTGCGCAGCTATGTGAGTAGAGCGGATTGATTCAAAAGTGACAAAAGCGATGTTTGATGGAACTGATTCATTTTTAGCTCTTTCATGCCGAACAGCCAAGTCCAAATTTTGGAATCTGGTTAAATAATAATTGATAGCATCTTGTTTGGGACCAAAAAGACCTAGGAATCCAGTTTTTATCTGAGGACGTTTTTTTGGATAACCTGGAGGATTTAGGGAATTAATGGAATTACTAGATATCACATTTTCTTCAGGTTCATAATTGCTGACCAACTGCTTTAATTGCTCGGGATCATATGAATCAAGGGTGCATGGATTTCCTATCCATTGAACTATATATTTTTCTAGCTTTTCCAACTCTTTTGCTCGCTCACGTATCAAATACTCTAATTTCTCTGATTCTTTTAAAACACTCACTCGAGAAACTTTTTCCAATTTAATATC
This sequence comes from Conidiobolus incongruus B7586, assembly GCA_000697335.1. Taxonomy (NCBI): domain Eukaryota; kingdom Fungi; phylum Entomophthoromycota; class Entomophthoromycetes; order Entomophthorales; family Conidiobolaceae; genus Conidiobolus; species Conidiobolus incongruus. Next base: position 15,514 of record JNEM01010287.1, read on the forward strand.
TTCAAATCGTCTCATCAATAGCTTAGGATCTCTCAGTTCTTTGGGAAGACCCCTGATCATAATGGTTTTAGCCGCCAAAGTTTTCTTAGCACTTAACAAAAATTCCCATCTAAGCGTTGAGTATATTTGATATTCTCTGGCTAAAAATATATAAGTCACAATTGAAAATAAATATACTCCGACACAATGAGCAATTATATAAGGTGATTCGTCCGAAAAGTTACCAATTGAGTAATAAGCATCCTTATCCTTGTTCTCTTTTTCTGCAGCAAAAGAGCCAAGTGGCATTAATACAAACAGTGCATATGTAGCACAAATTACGAAAATTTTAAAACACAGTAAGAAAAATCTCAAATAGATAACAGCATCCAAGCCAACGTTTCTAAGAATTTGACTTTGCGAAATATGAAATAAGGGTAGTATCCAACCAAAAAAGCCAGATCCGAGTTTAGGTGGAGGATTACTAAAACGAAAAAAAAATCAGTTTAATGTAGTTATTAAATAAAATAAAGAATTACGTTTCAAGTTTAGATCTTGGTTCAAACACCTGAGGAAATCTCTTTCTAAACCAAGAAAATAATAACACAGAAAACAAACCCAAACTAAATGAAATCAATAATTGAATAGATGCTGAAAATCGATTTTCAGCCTGACTTGGATATCCTCCTTGACCTGGGTTACTAGGATTTTTAAAAGCCTCAAGTAGCATCTGCCACCAAGACATGTTTGAATCATTTGATTGACCCGTCTCAGTTGTTGAATTATTCATATAATGCTAGTTTATTTGAGATAAGAGTGTAAAAAATAAGATCAACTAGATTTTGGGAAATTAAAAGGGGCAACTGTCACATTTATATATGGGATTGTCACCACTGTGCTTAAAAAATAGGATTACATCATAAATTTAATTGAACAAAATTGAAGCCTCACTTGTTTTAATGTTTTATGTTAGAATTTAATCTAACATCTTGCCAACGAAGTGTCACTCAATCGCATTAGATAATAACGACTATGATTTCATATTCAAATTAAAAATCATCCAATTAATATTACTGATATCCCGATTTGGACTGCTTGTAGCGTCAATTTTTTCTTGGGAGAAACTGGGAATAACGCGAAAATCATTTTGTATCTGTGTTCAATTGCATGTTATTTAGATTGATTAAGAGTATAATACTAGAAGAAAGATTGGTTAGTTCAACTATTTTTTCATATGACTAAATGAAAATTATATCAATTATTTCAATAATCTTTTAATCTAATATAATAGCGAGATTCAAAGATTTTTGGATCAAACTGGGATACCATTACATCATTATATTATTTATTTAAATTGGGATGTGAAATTTTGAATAAAATCAAATATATTATATTGTGACATACATGTATTTCAATTTATTAATGTTTTCAATAAATATACTAAAATCCAAAATTATTTTCAGAATTTATTTGTCAATATCACAATATTCACATAATTAAAGGAGTTAATAAATATTATAGATTATTTTTTGTAACAGAATATTTTGTATCATATTTAAACAATTCTGATTAAGCAAAATTTGCTAGTATTGATTTAGTTTATGAGTTCACTGAATAATAACATTCTGTGTGTTTTTCAAAAATAATTCAAATCACTTATTTTTGATGGCTAATAATTTGTTCAACTAAAATGGTTCTAAATATCATAAATACCTAAATATTTCGATATATTGAAAAAATAATTTAAATATTACAAAAAAATGATAATGAATGGTGTGGAATAAAATAGTATATTATGATAATTAGAGTACAGTGATATATAATATTGTCACGAGTCAAGAGATTCATTCGACCCTCACAATTCAAATCATTCTTAAACCCCGACACGGTTCCACCTACAACATGGTCATAAATACACCCGACCTTCAGAACCAATCATTCTATTTGATTTATTGCTCAAAGGCCAATAAGACACGTCAAACAGTTATAAATATTCATACTACAACCAAGTTATCACGTCGGTGCTCTTGCTAGGTACCACCCTACAATCTAGATTAAACAATAAATCACCCACCTTTATATTATCTAACGGGCGCCATCCCGGAAGAAAGCTGATTTTCCTAAGTTTATTAGACACCTGATTTCCCAGCTAGTGTCAATATTCAAATATAAATAATGAATTGTGATTTTAATTGATTTTAAATTTTGAATTTTCAATTGATTAATGATTTTTAAACAAATTCATCAAAAATTGGCAAAATTAAAATAATTTTGCCTCTTAATATTTACTTCATTAAAACTGCATTTTAATTATAAATCTTTATTAATTGAAATTACATATTTAAACATAAAAATTTTTCATGTCATAAATAATTATTTCAATTAAGTCAAAAAATCAGTATTGTTCCAAAATTTGAAATAATTTTAATAGAATAAAATTTAATTGATTTATTAATTGCGCCTATTTATAGACTTCATTCACCAATCATAAGTGAATATGTACATAATTAAAATATCTAAATTCAAAAATAACAATAAATTCTTTGAAAATATTGCATTATTTACAATTCAATATTGAAAATATATGATAAATATCAATCTGATTAATATTTCACAAAATTTAAATGAAATAATGAATATCTGGGGAACATTTAACAGTTTTTATTTGCAAAAGTTGTTAACTACAAACTGTAAAAATTGATCATTTGCTTAAAACTAATAAGATCTAAGAAAAATTTGCAATTTGAAAAGAACATTAAAGTTAACAATGACTAGTTATAATTTGGAAATCCAATTCTAACCACCTAAAAATAAAATGTCATTCGTTTCAACATAAACCACAATATTGTGAATTGACTCAATTCAATTATTCATATTAAATACTATATTATTGACTCATCTTTATTTTAAACTAAAGATATTCAATTCATTATAATGTCTAATCCTCCTCCTAAGACTGTTCCTTGTAAATACAAAACTGGTAAAACTTTGGGCTCTGGAACTTATGCAGTTGTCAAAGGTAACTAATTTATTACAAATTTTATAAATGGAAAAATTAATATTGATTCAATTAGAGGCTGTCCATGTAAGTATTAAAAATATTATAAAAATAGAACAAACATATTAATAGATATAGATTGATACTGGTAAATATTATGCTGCTAAAGTGATGAATAAGAGTATGATGAGGGGACGAGAGCATATGATTCGCAATGAAATTTCTATTTTAAAGAAGATATCCCAAGGTCACCCGAATATTATTACATTGGTTGACTTCTTTGAAACTATGAATAATTTGTACCTGATCACTGAACTCGCTACTGGTGGTGAATTATTCGATAGAATTTGTGAGAAAGGTAGTTTTTATGAAACTGACGCAGCTAAAATCATCCATACAATCTTGGATGCTGTCGCTTATTTGCACGACATGGGTATTGTTCATCGTGGTAAGTATCTTTATATTATTTTGCGTATTCAATATTTTAATTCAATTTTTATTTAGATTTGAAGGTAATTAAATTTATAAAATTGATAAAGGTAAATATATTGAATAAAATTGCTTTATTTTTAGCCAGAAAACTTGCTATTTAAAACCAATTCTGAAGATAGCCCCTTAATGATAGGTGATTTCGGTTTGAGTAGAATTATTGACACTACAGGTGGAAATATGCTAAATACCCTTTGTGGTACCCCAGGTTATATGGCTCCTGAACTCTTCTTAAGAAAAGGTCACAGCACTCCAGTTGATTTATGGGCCATTGGTGTCATTACCTACTATCTCTTATGTGGTTATGCTCCTTTTGAAAGAGATGATGAATCTGCTGAAGTTCAAGCTATTGTCAATGCCGATTATTCTTTTACTCCTACCAAGTATTGGGAGCATGTTTCAGAAGAAGGTGATCTTATTTCGAGCATTTTCAATTTTCATCTCAATTCTAATTCTGATATTTAGGCAAAGATTTCATTAGAAAGCTTTTAGTGATTGATCCCAATCAAAGAATGACAGCTAAGCAAGCATTAGATCATCCTTGGATCCACAAATATGCCGTTGGGGTATCCAGAACTCCAACTCCCGAAAAGCCCAACTTATTGCCCAACGTACGAGAAAACTTCAACGCCAAAAAGACTTTCCGCAAAGCTGTAGGACTGGTTACCATGATCAACAAACTGAAGCAACCCAGAATACTCCCTGTTGAAGAAGATATCCACACTCAAGAAGTTACCAAACTCAGCAACGATTCTCATGAAGAAACTACTTCATCCGCACAAGCTTAAATATTATTATAACTATCATAAATATTTTTTCACATTGACCAATTATGAATTTTTAGTACATTTTTTTGATCTCTTTTATATTATGAAAAATTCATATAATTTTTAATTTTGACTCAATATATCGTTTATAACAATATAATTCAATAAATTGTATAATACGCAATGATTATTATCTCTGACTACTTTATCTACTAAGTAGAAAATCAAATTAAAAAGTATCAGTTGTTCATATTTGGTCTTCTAAAGTTTGATCCCAATTCAATTTATAAATACCATTCATTCAAAATTTGATATATTCATAAAAAATTGAAGATCAAGTTATTTAATTTCGTAAGCACTTAATTCATTTTTATTATGATTAAATAACCAATATTTCCGAAAATTGAAACTATTTTGAATATTTTTACTGAAAATTTAGTAATTATAATCATTTTGTTAATATAGAGACAAAACAATAATAATATATTATGCTGGAATATTTCATTTTAATTTGAATTATTTTAAAATATTTTTTATCGAATGGATAGTCTTCCATTTGTATATTTATCAAAGTCATAAAATTTTATCAAAAAATTACATCCCATAATAATAAATTTTCATTATTAAAACATAAATATTATTTAACCCTAATCAAAAATCGAAATCACAGTAAATAACCAGCTTAAAAATTTTTAATTTAATTTAAATTACTCCAAAATATGCCAAAATCATCAAGTAGAAAGAAAAAGGAAAAAAATGCCGATTTTCAAGTAACAATAATAATTTGTAAAATTTTAATCTTTTATTAATTTGATTTTATAACAGAAAACTAAGTTAAAGGTGGGTAAAAAGAAAGCTGTGGACCCCAGTCAAGATACTGATACATCATTCAAATCTAAATGTAATTAGTATTCTTTCAATATTTATAATTTTATTATAATGTTATTCACTTAGCTATTGTTATTCCAAGTCAAAGTATTTTAAAACAAGAGACAAATGAAAATTTGTTAAATTCTAAAAATGTCAGTTTACAAACGCTTTTAGCTCAATTAAATCACCATAATTCTGGCGTAAAAAAGGGTAAATATTTTTAATATGATTTATATTAATCCTTAATTCATATATCAATGTAAACAGATGCATTATCGGGTTTGGGAGATTTAATTTCTTTACATCCTCAAATCTTAGGCTCTCATCTCAGTTTAATCATAGATGGAATAAATAAGTTGTATTTAGATGAAGTAATTTTAATTATTAATTTTAATCTTATCGGTTTTTAATTTTGTTGTTTTTAGGATGGATCTGTAAGAAAGAAATTGTTACAATTTTTGACTAGTTATATAGCTCCTATAGATAAAAAGGTAAATATTATTTTAAAATTCATAAGAATTATGTATTAACTCGGATTTAGTCAATTGATTGGAAGCCATTTTTACATACCATTATCATTTATATTGGCAGTGCGATGACCCATATTTTTGAAGATATTCGCCAAGATTCCATTAAATTTTTAAATTGCTGGTTATCTATTGAACCTTTATTGGCTTTGAAGTATATGGATCAAGTAAACCACATTTTTATTAATTTTGTTATTTTAATAATTTTCATTGTATTTAGATTCTGCCTAACTATCTTAGCTTATTAAGAATTCAAAACTTCAGCCTGGATAGTGCTGCACAAGCTGGCTTAAAATCATCTATTAATCAGTCTAAACAGTCGATGTGGTCTCCAACTGTAATTTAATATTTTCAATATATAAATTTAATCATCTAACTCAATACATTTTTTAAATTATAGACACGTGTTGAAATTTTAAATTCATTATATCAATTCTTAAGACAAGTCACTCTTTTTGATTTACCTGATAACTGGTATTTTAAGAGTTGGGTCCAAAGTGATTTATCACTCGTTTTTGAGGAATCTATTCAAGTTGAAAATCATCACCACCTACTCTCATCATCTAGCTCTATTAAAAACCGTTTGAATACCACCCAGCTCAATCAACTCATTCAACAGCTTAGTGCACTATTTCCTTTCTTGATGGCCACATGGGTAGAACTTGCATCCACACAATTTAAACACTATAATCTTTCTCAAAAGAACACCCCCGTTACATTAGAAACACTATCAATTATTTTGCAGTTACTTACACTTCAAGGCAGATTAATCAATTCATTGAGTCAACAACAAAACTTTTCCAGCATTCAGAAGGAATGGTTAATTCAATTCCAATCCATTCAAAAATCAGTGTTAATCTATTTCCCTTTCTTTGATGAAATCCAACTTCCTGCACAAGTACAGACCCTAGTGACCAATATGAATGTTATGGTATGTGAATTAGTTGGACAATATTGGCTATACCAAATGGATCAGAAAGACAAGGATGAACCCATTTCCAACAGCGAGCGAAATGAACTCGACTCTATTTTCCTATTTGTATCGGATTTATTTGACGAAACCAATCAGAACAAGATCAATTTGGAATTATTTAAAATGATTTCACCGGCTATCTGGTGGTTGATGAATACTGAAGCTAAAACAATAGGAAATGATTTGCTAAAAGTATGTTTAATTCAATCTCATATTCACATTTATTTAATATTTTTATATAGACCTTATTTACATTTTCTACCAATTCCAAATCTATACTCTCTGTTAAATTAAATTCATTGCAATTTATTTGGAGAGTTTTACAGGTATTATCCATCATACATTATTCTATACTTTGATATTAAATTTTATTATTAGATTCAATCACATTCTCACTACAATGGGTCATTTTACATTGATCAAACCATTAACAAAGAATTTCAACAATGGCAATCTAGTTTAGTTGAATTAATTTTTACTAAATCATCCAATACTAATACTACCACTCCTTATGATTCGACCAATAAGTGGAACGAATATGTTAAGGTAATTTATATTAATATCAAATAGAAATATTTGTATTTAATTTTTTTAGACCTCACTTAAAATCCTCAATTGGAGTCTGATCAATTATCCCAGTAATGAACAAAGTGAATATGTACTTATTATTGAAAATTACTTTAAATTTTGATATTAATTCATTTAATAGATAAATCAAATTTCTAACAAATTAGAATACTGGTTCCAAACCGATAATACTTCCTTATTTCAACTAAACTCCACAGATATTCAAAATTTATTAATCAATTTAATATTTCAACTTCCAAATATAAGTGAAACTCTTCACTACCAGTTGAAATATTGGTCACAACACAGTAATTATATTATTTTTGATATTTTTATAATTCAACTCTAATATAGTATATTTTAGATAAGTCAATAGATTTGAATATCTGTAACCGATTGAATCAATTGGTAAATTATAAATAAAAGTATAGATTTTATAGAATTTAATATTCCAATTTAATATTATTCAATTGATTTAATATTAGATTACATATATCATAAATACAAATTGATCAAATTCCAACATAAAATTCACAGATGATTATTTCAATTACTGATTTTACAATCGATTTTGTTTGGAAACTTGAATTTAACAAATAACTCTTAAACTTCATTAAATAATTTGACAATTCAAGATGTCAAGTAGATCTAGATAATTATTATCACTAAACCTTGTTTTGAAAATATTTAAGAATTTTATTCTCTTTTAAACTATTCTTATATTCTTGATAGCTATAATAATCACTCTTGATGAGTTTTGTTAGAAATTTGTTTAATAAATAGTATCAAAATACTATATAAATATATATTAAATGTATAAAATAATCTGTAAAATATTGAAGATAGTTTCATGATAAAACAATGTAATATTTTGTATTGGTTAAACATTTTAATTATTCCTTATATATAGATAGATTTAATTTTATTTAATATTACTGATATGGTATCAAACTATAATATATAATTATATACTTAAATGGTTAGGATTTCTTAATACTTTATTTTTATAGTTTAATTTATCATTTATCATTATTTGCATTATCATTAGTTTGTTGTTTATATAACTATTACCTTAAATTTAAAATAATGGGAAATTTTTTAACTTTTGATTTTTCAAACATATTATTAGTTTGAAATAAATAAATATAAACAAAGTTAATAGGAAATTATATATTTTTAATATATATATATATAAATATATATATATAATAATTTTTTTAATTAAAAAATTAACTTTTTAAAATTAATTGTTTAATTTTATTAAAAGACTAGTTCTTTAAGTTCTTATATATATTTCTTTATAATTTAACTAATATAAATTATATAATTAATTTATACTTTTATAGTTAAATTAATTATATAAATAGCATTAAATTATTTAATAAACTAGGTTTTTCTTTTTCTTTTTAATTTTTACTATTTTTTACTTTTATATTACTTTTAAAATTGAGACTACTTTTTATTAATATTATAGTATATTAGCACTACCTAATATAAACCTTAATATATTAGTAACTTACCTTAGTTTAAAGCTTAATTAAATTTTATTTATATTTACATACTATAACTATGTTATATTACTATATTCTATACCACACTACTTTTATATCAAGTTTTCTTCTGTATTATATTAATTTAACTACAATTATACTTATATGGTAGTAGTAATAAAATTATAAAAAACCTAATAAAAATCAATAACTATCTGTATCAAATTTATTTATTACTATTTTAAATTTTATCTATAATTTATTTTGTTCAAATTTAATACTATATACTATTGTAAGTGTAGTGGTAGTTAAACTAATATAGTGTAGAGGAAGACTTAATATAAAAGTAGTGTGGTGTAGAACATGGTAATATAATGTGGCTGTAGTGTACAAGTGTAAACAAAGTTTAATTTAGCTTCAAACTAGGATGAGTTACTGATATATTAAGATTTATATTAGGTAGTGTTAATATCCTATAATATTAATAGAATATAGTCTCAATCTTAAAAATAGTGTAAAAGTAAAAATAGTAAGAATTAAGAAGAAAAAAGAAGAACCTAGTTTATTAGATAATTCAATGCTATTTATACAATTAATTTAACTATATAAGTATAAATTAATTATATAATTTATAGTTAATTGGATTATATGAAAGTATATATAAGAATTTAGAGAATTAGTCTCTTAACACTCCTTTAGTAAATTTCTTAGAGGAGACACACTCTTTAATTTTTTGCAAATAGGTATAATAAGCTAAAATATTCTTAATATTTTCTAGAGGTTCTTATGTAGCTTCTTTAATAAGATAACCCATCTATTTTACATAAAAATAAAGCTTATTCCTAACAGATTTAGACTTAATTATATAATCAACATAGTATTCTTCTTCTCTATCTTGATTAATAATTAGATCTAGTTTTAGGGTTTTTAATTAATTAAAAAAAGTGTTAAAATCTTCAAAGTATGGTTTAATTTTGGATATGTGAAAGGTAAGGTTGATCCTCAAAGTTAGAGGTAATTCCAAGGTAATATTTTCAAAATTTGAATCAATAGATTAAATTTTATAGGGACTATAATATAATGGTAAGTATTTGGGATTTAAGCTAGATTTAAATAGGGTAGGTTTAAGGGTAGATTGTTCTAAGTATACAAACATACCAGTTTTATATTTAAAAGGGTCTCTAGATAACTTTAAGTATTGTTGTTCTATGATCCTTTGATTTTCTTCTAAGTTAAATTTAACAAGGGAATTGATATGTTTGATATTGGATTAAAATTCAACAATGTTTAAAGGTAAGTTGATTTGAAGTTTTAGAGTAAATATTAAGTTAGGATGTTTACTATAATTGATAAAATAAGGGCTAAAACCTGTTGATCTATTGATAAAAGTGTTGAATAAATATTAGAGTTAGTAGATATAGGTATCCCAATTTAACTAATTAGTGTTAATATAAGCTCTAATCATTTGCTTTAAAGTTTTAATAGTTCTTTCAACAAGTTTATTGGTTTGGTGATAATTAGTAGTAGACATAGCTAGGTTAATCTTAAAGGAAAAAGATAGTGACTTCTAAAATTAAGAGTTGAATCATACATCTCTATCAAATACAATAGTTTGTGGAATTTTATAGTGGGTAAAGATATTAAAGAATAACAATTGTGCAACATCTTTAGCTATAGAAGTTTTGAAACAAAGAATAAAATAAACATATTTGGAAAATAAATTAATTGCAATTAGTAAGTTATCATAACTATTTGTTGATTTAGGGATTTCCATGAAGTTAAGCTGGATTTGTTGTTAAATTTTATTAGGGACTTATAGGGGAATAAGTTTACTATATTTTAGTTGAGTATTATATTTAGTTCTTTAGTATATATCACAGGTATTAGTGTATTTCTGAATTGATTTAACTAGGGAAAGTTAGTAATACCTTGTTTTAATTCTCTCAGCAGTTTTTAACTAGTTTTGATGTCCTCTAACAAGTAAATCATAGCATTCATTAAATATTGTTTGTTAAATCTTAGGAATGTCAGGAATATATAGATAATTATTATAGTATAGTAAGTTATTGATAATTTTAAATCTTTTGACATATTTTAGTTGGTTTTCTAATGGTTTAGAGAGTTCTTCTTTAACTAAAATAAAGAAATCATTATTTAACAGTGTTTCTTGAAGTAGTTTAATAAATTTTTTATTTCCTTCATTAATAATCATTGAGTTAATATTTGCTGGATTTTTACAATTAGAACAAAGGGGTAAGTATGTAAGATTTTTTAACAAAGTATCTACAACATAGTTTTATTAACCTAAGAGATATTAAATAAAGAAAAGGTAAGCTTGGATAGTTTTAATCTATCTAACTTATCTTCTTGATAAATGCTTCTGAGTATTTAAGTAGATAAGTGATTTATGATTTATAAGTGTTAAGAAAAAATTGCAGGATAAGAAATGTAAGTGATTTTTGATTATTTCTACTAAAGCAAAGAGTTTTTATTTATAAACTAGGTATTTTAATTCAGCTGGTTTTATTTTTTTTAACCAGAATGTTATTGGTTTTAAAGTAACATTTATAAGGTTGAATTTAACTTGTTCTCCTTTATTTATTATTTTATCTTATAGTTGTAGGGTAAAATATAAATTAAATTCAAACTAGGCTAACTATCTACTAATTACAAAAGAACTAGAGTTAGTAAAAATAATAGTAGGTAGTTTTAGATTAAAGATAGATAAAGCAAAAGCATTGGTAATATAGAAAATCAAAACATTTATGTAGAAAGTATATAGTAGGGTTTATTCAAAAAGAGAGTCTTTCCTCAAAAGATTAGTAAGAAGAGCAGCAAGTTCAACAAAAAAATCAATGAAATCTTTAAAGTAATTCAATAATCTAAATATAAACATAAGTTGATCTTTGTTTATAGGTATAATAAAAGCTTTAACACCATTGAGTTTAGTTAGATTAATACTAATTCCTTAGGAGGAAACAATATAACTATAGAAAAAGATAGAAGAGGCACTAAAGATGTATTTTAATAGTTTTAAAGGTAATTTATATTCTTGAATAATTTGTAAAACCTGATTAACATGTTAAATATGTTCTTCTTTAGTTTTTAAATAGATTAGGATATTATCAAAGTAGGTGATAATAAAGTTATTAAAGACAGGGTTAAAAAGGGAATTGATGAATTAAGTAAAAGTTACAAGGGTATTACACAATCTAAAGTTTATAACAGTAAATTTATAGTGGCTTAAAAAAGTGTTGAAAGTAGTTAAAAGGATAGAATTTTCTTCAACTCTAATGTTGTAATATCTATTTTTAACATCTAGTTTGGTAAATATAGTTGATCTAAGTAGTTTATCCCTAATATCATATAGGTTTAATAATAAAGTTTTATCCTTAATAGTTTTAGAGTTTAAAACATAGTTATTAATATATAATCTTTAACCACCATCAGCCTTTTATATAAAGAAGATTAGAGATTCTTATGGTGAGGAAAAAAGTTTAATGTACCCATTTTCAAGTAGTTTTTAGATTTTTTCTTTTAAGGTTTAGTATTGTTCAGGAGATAAATGGTAAGTAAGCTTTAAGTATAGTTGTATACCAGGGATTAGTTTAATTTTATGTTTAATATTATATTTAGGTGGTAATCTATTCACAAATTCAAAAACATTAGCAAATTAACTTACTATATTATATAAGAAGTAGTTATTAAATATAACTTCATTAAAATCAACAGATGAAGTGTTAATAGATGAATAATAAATAGATATATATCCCTATAGATTATTTAGGTTTTTGATTAGCTTTTTACATTGATTTTTACTTATAATGATAGAATTATTTGCCACAATTATAGAGTTAGTGTTAGGTAAAATATTTAATAGTTTTATAGTAGGGTAATGTAGATTTTTTGAGATTAATTCTACTAATTTCTTTTGGAATGTGAAAGAAATAGATTTGTAGCTTTCTAGGGTAATATTCATGGATATAAAATTGTGATATTTAAACCAATTTTAACCTAGTATAAAATTGTGACTAATGTTGCTAACTAGGAATTTAATATATTGGGAGTAGTTAGGGGGTAATAATAGGTATCCAGATACAGTGTTAGATGCTTGTTCTATTGAGTTATTAGCATATTTGATTATTAAGTTGCTTTTTTAGGTAAGTAAGGATAGTTTTGAAACAATAGAAGAAGAGATAATACAACTAGAACAACTAGAGTTAATTAGAATACTAACAAGTGTATCTATAAAAGAACTAGTTAATACAATCAATAGGGTGATAGTTAAAGGTAAAGAATCACAAGGTAGATTAGTTACTAGAATATTTTTAGTTTCTAGTGGTTTAATCAGTTGGATATCTCTAGTATACATAGTTTAATTTGTGGAATCATTAGTTTGTTGGAACTTTTGTGGATCAGATTAGAATCTGTTAACTAATTGTGAAAAGGGTGATTCTAGAGTTATATTAATATTATTCAGGTTTGATTTATAGTTGGTAGGTTGGGATTGTTGAGAATTAAACAGATGTTGCTTCCTTAAAGGGTATTTGTTAGCTCTATAGTTAACTTGAGTCTTTTAGCAGTAGTAACAACCTTTGTTTGTTCTTAAGTAAGCTTTAACTTCTTTACTAAAGGTTTTCTTATAAAACCCTAAAGCAGAAACATCTATCATTTGAAACTTAGGTGGGTTAAAGTAAAGTTTAAAAGATTAATTTTTAGGGTGGGAAGATTTAGTTATAAAGTAAAAGATATCATTGATTATAATTGCTATATTACAAATGTTAGAAAAAAACATATTATCAAAGTATTCCCTACTAACTAACTAGAGCTTCACTTGAAGGTTAAGGCATTATAATAGTTTGTGGATTTATTCTTCTTCAGTGATATTTAGTATGTTTAAACATATTTCATTAAATTTCTCAATTAATTATCTTGCAGAAGTTTTTTGTTTAAGCTAGGAAAGCTTTTCTCTTGCTAATTAAACTTGATTTTTTGGGTAATACCTCTCTTTAAAAGCTTTTTCCAATTGTTTAAAAGTTTATATTCTTGTAGTAAGTTATCCTCCTGAAGATTTTTTAGGATTAAGCTTATAATGAGTTAACTACCAAATATAAACAGATTTTTCTAAAAAAGAAGTGGCTAATTTAAGGATATTTTTTAAATCTTCATCAAGAATCAAATCAAGGTAATTCTTTATGTTTTTAAGGTAGTTTTCAAGCTTGTAAAGGTTTTTTAAGCTATCATAAGTAGTTAATTTGTTTTTAAAGATACTAAAGAGGTGGTTTAATGTATTAACTATAGTGAAGTAGCTGGTTTGTTAGATTTAAGCTCTTTGAGACATGTTTTTTTCAATCAAAAGTTGTCTAATATAAGCTTCTTAGAGGGTAGTAAGCTTTTAAAGACTAAAGTCTTAGATTCACTCAGTAATTAAGCTGTTATCATCATTAAAATAATATGAGGGTATCTCTTTTTTTAGTGGTATTATAGTATATAGTGTTAAATTTAAATGAAATAAATTATAAATAAGATTTAAAATAGTAATAGATAGGTTAGATACAAGTAATTATTAATTTCTAGTAGGTTTTTAATAGTTTTCTTATTGCTACTATATAAGTGTAGTGGTAGTTAAACTAATATAGTATAGAGGAAGACTTAATATAAAAGTAGTGTGGTGTAGAATGTGGTAATATAATGTAGCTGTAGTGTGCAAGTGTAAACAAAGTTTAATTAAGCTTTAAACTAGGATGAGTCACTGATATATTAAGATTTATATTAGGTAGTGTTAATATCCTATAATATTGATAGAATATAGTTACAATCTTAAAAATAGTGTAAAAGTAAAAATAATAAGAATTGAGAGGAAAAAAGAGGAACCTAGTTTATTATTACTTTAAATTTAAAATAATAGGAAATTTTTTAATTTCTGATTTTTCAAACATATTATTAGTTTGAAATAAATAAATATATACAAAGTTAATAGGAAATTATATATATATATATATTAGTTTTTTTGATTAAAAAATTAACTTTTTAAAATTGGTTGTTTAATTTAATCATGCTTAAACTAAATAGTGATCATTAAAAGTTTTTTATTTTAGTATCAGTAAAACTTAACCATAAACCCTTTAAAATTATTTAAAATTTACAAGCAGCTTTTGGTAATGAAGTATTATCTAAATTAACAATTTATTGCTGGGTAAATTACTTTAAGGCTAGGAGAGAAACTATTTAAAACCTGCTAAAATCTAGAAGATTAACTTCAACTATTACTTTTTCAATTGTAAATAGAGTGAAAAAATATATTGAAAAGCACCTTTTTATTTCAGCTAGAGAATTATCTAAGCACTTTAATATTATTTTTACAAGTATTTTATATATTTTAAAGTTTAAACTAA
>JNEM01010291.1:0-11855 GCA_000697335.1 Conidiobolus incongruus B7586
TAAGAACAAAATAATTTATAACTTATTAAAAACTAGAAGAATAATTTTAATTATGAATTTTTCAATTATTTTTAAAAATAAAAATATATTACATAATATCTTTTTATTTTGATAAAAGAATTATCAAAATATTTTAATATCATTTATCTAATTATTTTAAATATATTAAAATTCAAATTATAATTAATTTATAAAAATATAACATAGATATTTTATAATTTAACCAAAGCTAAGAAAAGTTACAATAGTTATTATTAAATAAAACTTATTAAGATATAGTTTAAAACTAAGGTTTTTATAATAAATTATTATAATTGATAAATCTTATATTCTTTTATATAATCCTTTATTAAAATATAGATTAAAATATTAAATTAAATTAAATTAGCCTTTTTTTAAATTTTTTTAAATAATCACTTTATTATTAAGTTAATATTAAATATTAATAGATTATAATAATATATAATATTTTTATTAAATTTTTAAAAGGAAATTAATTAATAATAAACTTTATATTATTTTTTATTATAATAATTTTTAAGTGATTTTTTTAAAATAATTTAAGAAAACTTATTATTTTGCATAATAATTATAAAGCACATAAAGTTAAAGTTTTAAAAAACTTTCTAATTAAAAATAACTAGAAAAAATTAATATATCTAGTATATTCTCTAGATTATAACCTATATAATTATAAATGTTTTAAGTAATTAAATAATTAACTTATAGGAATAATAATTCCTGCAGGAAAATATAATTGGTTTGTAAAATATTGAATTTAAGTTTTTAATAAAAAGAACTGTTTTTTAAATATTAAAACTTTGCCAAAAATATAGCAAAAAATTATTAAAAATAAAAAATCTATCAAAATTATATTAAAATATTTATTTTTTTTGAATTGCAAAAATTCCCATTATTTAAATTACAAAGTAATAAGTTTGGAGTACTTTTAAAATTTTTAATATATATCAATATTATTTTGATTAAAATTAATCTTCAGTTATTTAAATTCATTTGATCAACCAATTGTAAAATTTGGTTTCATTGATGCACACCATAATTCTTTTATATAAAAATAACATTTCGAGTTATTGTATAAAACATAAATGGTTTAATCTGTTCAATATATAATATTATTGGAATTTCATAGCCAAAATAATATACTTTAGGTTTTGTGGATCTAAACCTTAAAAATTTAAAGAAGAATTATATTTTTGGTTACTCTTAGGTGAAAAAATTATCGGGATTTATGGAACGATCCAAAGAAACTGGCCTTATTCTATTTCAACCAATCAAAGGAAATTGTAAATTACAAAATGTTAAAAATTAGAAATTTTTATGTATTTAATGTTACTACAGAAATCAAATTCCATATTATCAATAATGAATCCAAGTAGGCTTGTAAAGGCTTAAATTATTTTATTATTTAAACCATGAATTAATAAATTGAGGCTTAGTTATCGTCTAAATTAACAAATTAGGCAAATCCGTTTAAATTTATTAAATGCCAATATAATAGATAAATCTAAAAATTTACAAAAATATTCAAATATTTCTAATCCATTAATTGTTCGAATTATAATATAACTTGAATACCTGCTTAAGATTAGTTTTATTTACCACTTCAGTACTCACTCAATAAACTAAAGCAATCTCTGGCTAATTGAAGTGAACCAGTTCTTTGGAATATAAATTAATGGAATCTACAAAGATATCAAAAAGGCTAAAAAGGATTTAGAACCTGTTGCTCAAAAAAAAAACGCCCGATATACAAAGATATGTGTAGACTGCTCCTAGATTGAATAAAAGTCAGCTTGGCATTTTAATGACCTTCTATCCCATTAAAAATAACGTCAATCTGGAATCAGAGAGGATATTGAAAAATGTTTTTCTGATTGCAATAAAGATGATTCTATTAAGTATCCTAGAAAATGCAAGTAATTTACTGAGATAAATACAGCATTTGGGATAACAGGCTTAATAGTCAAATATGATGTAGAATAAACTATTGAATGTATTCAAAATTGCAATCATAAGGAAATAATTGAGGTGTTTAACTGAGACTTTAAACATAATGATACTCTTTACAAGGCAGTGGGTGTGAGGTTAAAAGCTTCAACTTGTGAAAATGGTAAAAATGTCTGCTCGACAAAATTGGATCAAGCTTCTGATTAAACTGAACACCTCAAAAATAAATCCTATCAAAAACCGAATCTATTCCATTCAAATTCAATTCAATGTAAGCAGATATCACAAGATTTTGGTAGCAAACCTACAAACATGCGACCTTTTAGATTATTATCTCTACTATTAGCCTTTGGTTTTATGCTATAAATATTTAATAACCCTGTGTATTTAAAAATTTCAATGATTTATCAAAAGTAAGATAATGAAAGATAATTTTTAAATAAAATTCCAATAACACTTTGATATTGAAAGATTCATAATCCATGTATTCCCTACAAATATTGGTGACCTCATATGGATTACTTTATATCCACTATTTATGATTATTATATATCTATATTATATAATTTATTTTTAATCAAATAATACCTCCTCATTCCATTCAATAGAAACAATATTAATATTGAAAATTTTATTTATAATAAATTTGTGAAATTAATTTTTTCGATTTTTGTAAGTAAAATTATTTTTTAATACTTTTGGTTTGCATAAATATACTAAATTAACTTGTCAAAATACCTCTTAGCAGCTAGTTATTTAAATAATTGAATTGATATTTTGATAATGTGGTTTGAATATATTTGATGAATATATCAGTAAATGATTACATCATTATTGTTTTGAAAAATATTTTATATTGAAGTAAATAATAATAAGATATACAGTGATACAAGAAATATGCTTGTATTATTATCACTAATATTGGTGTATCTTAGCGTTATTAAGAGTATTTGCATTTTAATTTAGGCTAGGAATTAAAATTTATATCTGATAAATCGAAATTGATATGGTTAAATTATAATAGAATAAATTATTCATAGACAACTTTAGTATTGTTTGTATTATATATAAGTATATAGCATCTCTTTATAATATACTGTTACTTTAATTTTTTGACTAACGTCATTAACACTAAATGATCAATTAAATTCAATTAGAAAATGAATAAAATTTCAAAAGACTTGATTAAAATTAGTTGAATCTAAGTATTTTTGTATAATAGTCCATTTTATATCATAATTATAATTTTTTAGAACTTTGCAAATTTTAAAATTGTTAATTAATTTAGTTCAACTTTATATATGTATATAAAGTTTTTTACATTTTTTTGAATACCATATTTAAACAGATTTTATTATAAAAAAATGTTTAAAATGACATTTAAGAAAAAAATATTTTGGAAGGTATTACTTTTTCTGCTTTATAATTTAATATATATTATTAGACACTTTTACATTGTTTAACAGCAATCTCTAAATTGGTATATATTGATTATATGTTATTATTAATTTATTTAACTTGAAAATTAAATTAGAAATAAAAGAGTGAGAGGAAGAATGGCAGTAGCCAGTACTATATTATCTACCTTGAAGGTACTAGCATTCGACTTACTTGAAGCGTTCGAATCAGTTTCATTACTTGATTTAGAGTCAGAAGTTAGCTTATTATATAACTGTTCGTTACATTTATAATCACACTTGAAAAGATCCGAAAGATTCTTTTGATCGCATGAGTCGGAACATTTAATAGCATCTTCAGCTTTGTAGTCCTTTAAATCAGCCTTTTTTATCATGCAATCCATTACCTCCTTTTTATAAAGTTCGACACACTTTTTGGCGCAATCGTCTTTATCATCACCAGAGCAATTGGTAGAACAGTCGAGCATTTTAGACTCGGGATCTTTATTACACTCTTCAGATACCGGCTCTAGTTTCATGAATGTATCAACTTGATCGGCTTGTAGGCCAGCAGCTGCCAAACTACATTTCAAAATCTCATTCCTATCTTGTTTATCATAACACTCTTTTGCCTTCTCCATAATTTCAGAATCTGTCAAAATTTCCTTTATTTTACACTCCAGTTCACTCGTACAACGAGGATTGGATGACTTATCTTCATTTTTATTTGCTGAAATCAATGTTAATGAAAAAAATAATGTATAATGTAATTTCATCGTATTTAATATTAATATTGATTAATTTAACTTGATTTTATTAACTTCAACCCCTCTTTATATATTTCTTGTTATAATAAAATTTTCTATCAAGTTCAATTTAAAAAATCGCCGAATATTTCCAAATTAATTATTTCATGCATATTTAAAATTTGACATATATTATTATTTGGCGTCATTCGAATTATTATTATATGCCTCGAGTCCTCCAATCCTCAATTAAATTACCAATTTATATTATCAGATGATTTTTAAACTGTCAAAAATATTATACACATATATATATATATATATATACCAATTTTATTAAACTTCAATGTATCAAATATATCCATTGATAAACGGAAAAGTTTTCGATATATTTCGATCAAATGAAATTTATAATTTTATTTGACTAGGAATTCTAAAGAATTAAATTAGTTCTATAAACATCAAAAATATAATATATGTTAGGTTGATATTATATTATTCGCAGTAATTATCCCATAATAAAATAATGATAACAAGTGATTAATACCTTATAATATTATATAATTTTTTAGATATATAAACTTGATAATTATTTGATTGAAATTTAAGTATAATATTCGATAATATTGTTAATATATGTTATTATTAAAATAAATCAGTTGTGATCCTAAAATCAGATAATCTCAAAAAATATAATTTTGATATATATATATGCTTAAGCTATGAGTGGTATATCAAAATATAATATAGCACAATCTTGACTTATTTTCATGTCTACAACTATTTGATTGAATTTTATTCAAAATAATATAACTTATAGTAGTTGGTATGTATATTTTATAATTCTAAATTAATTAATCTAAATATATTAGATATTTTAACTAGTTGATCTACGAAATATAAATGTAGCATTCTATATCAATCCATTTTTTTATTATTAGTCCAGAATTTTTATATTACTATTGTAAATGAATTATTTGAAATTTCTAAAATGATTCAAAAGTGGTATATTCAATATGAGAGAATATTAATTATATTAAAATAGTTTAATAAATATTCTATAGAAAATATTGAACTATATGGCCAGCATATCTTAATATTATTAAAATCAAAACGTTGTTTAATTTAATATTGTAAAAATATTATGATTCCTAATATATACCACTATGATTTTGACAATGAATCTTAACCTAAATCAAGCAAATTCATTGTTAGAATTTGGAAATTATTAATAAATATATAATATTTTTTGTCTTAATAATGTAAATGCTTTTTATAGCCTTATAGTAATATTTTGTAAATTAATAAATGTTCACCAATTACTATATTTGGTAATTGAATAATTTGACATATACTTTGTATTAATTAATAAAATTTGTTGATGATTAATTTTATCTAATTTGTAAAACATAATGAAAAATTTATTGATAGTGACAAAGTGGTTGTAATTAATTACATTTGTTTAAAAATTCACTAAAATATATTTGAAATTTTGATATAACTTTATTAATAAATATCTTTAACAGTTGAAAGAAAAAAATTTTCATATTAGTTAGTAATTTTATAAATTAAATATTTTATAAAATTTTAAAAGGTGATACTTTTGATTCTTTTGAAAAATATTAAAACAGGTAAAGTTTAAAACATGTCTAAAGTATTTGAATCTTGAACAATGGTGAATTAATTAGGAATAATAATTTAAATTACCGATGTGTTAATATCTTTAACAAAAATTAGATTTTGTGGCAAGTATTAGCAATAAGTAAACTGATTAAGGAAGCAATTTATTTGTTTTTGGATATTAAATTAAAAATAAGAGAAGTAAAACAATAGTGAAAAATAATTTGTTTTCTATGTGGATGATGTTGGCATCAGATTTACCTGAAGCGTTAGGGTCAGTACCATTGTTGGGTTTAGTATCTTTACTGTTATCTTTAGAATCAGCACTGTTACTAGGTGTAGAATCTTTGCTGTTGTCCTTGGTATCAGTACCATTGTTTGACTTAGAACCTTGGTTACTTGCTTTAGTATCTGTTCCATTACTGGGCTTAGGATCATCAGTGCCTCCTGATGGATTACCAATCAATTTGCTGTACAAATCTTCGTTGCACTTATAATCGCATTTCAAAAAATCTGAGTAATTATTTGGATTACAAGATTCGGTGCATCGTACGGCATCTTCAATCTTGAAATTAGGTAAATCAGCTTGCTTAGCTTGGCAATTTTTAATAGCCAATGAATGTTGATAACCACAACTTTGGAAGCACTCTCTCTTTCTATTGCCACTGCAGTTATCATAACAATCAGATAAATCACGATTATCTGTTTCACACTCTTCAATTATCGAAAATAATTCAACTGTCATATCAACTATATCAGATTCGACATTAAGAGCATTCAAAGCACATTTCATATCGGATTTATCGCATTTCCATAACTCTTTTTGAGCTTCAGGTTTATCAGCATATTTATAAAATTGGCAATCAAAATTAGAGTAACAACGTGGAATTGGTTCTTTTTGGTTGTCCTGAGCGAAAACTGATCCCAAAGGTAATAATAAAAGAATATTTAATTTCATTATTATTAAAATTATGTCTTATATTTCGTAATTTCTTTCTCTTTTTCTATTTATATAGTGGTGAAATTTCTCGAAATATATATATATATATATATATATATATATATATATCAAAATCAAGTATTTGTAATAAATGAGCTTGATAATTTTTCATATTTGGATATATATCACTCAATTGTTGGTTTATGGGAATTATCAATGTTAATTTTCAAATGTGATCAAACTAAATTATACTATTAATCGCAAATAAATCAAATGTTTTAACTTGTTTTTCTTAATTAATAAACCAAGCAGGGAAATAATCTATTATTAATTTTAGATATTTATTATTACTCAAATAATAAATGTACAAAATAGGTAATTAAACCAATTATATTACTGGTTAAGTAATATCAGTTGAACTTATTTTGATGATATTAGATAATATAACTAGATTAAATATTTCATTGTAAAAATATATAATTGAATATAAAAATTTAAAAACAGAATACTTTAATTCCTATTTAAGAAAAATTCATCGAAAAATACATTTAATATATGATGATATAGTGTTATAAATAGATTTTAAAACAATATGAAGTCTAATTTGAATAAACAATTCCATCAATATATAATATCATTCTTTATCAGTTCTGTATACATCCTTTAAAGATAATCAAATTTTTAATTTATATTAAATACCAGCGAATTCAAATAAGATCTCACTTATTAATAATTTGGAATTTTTTCAAATTTATTGAACTTAATAATGCAAAAATCAATAGTCAATCTTATTAAAAGTATTTATCATATATAAAGAGGGATAATAGAAAATCTAGATATTAATACCACATATTCTATAATTATCTATTATTTTGTCACACTAAATTTGAATAGATTAAAGTTTAATAATAATTTGGTTTATGTTGAAAATAGGTAAAAGTTTTATAGTGTCACTTAAATTTCAATGTTGTATTTTTATAGTAGTATAATATTTATTTTTTATAAAAATGATATATCAAACAAACTATAAATATGATTTTTATGTTGCTGTGGAAATTATTTAAAATGGTTTTATAATTAGTAGTCTAAATAAATTATCAATATATTATTAATAGTCTAATATCAAAAATACTATATTTGGTTAAAAATACTGGTAATTTTTGTTTCAGAGTTATCAATTTTATCAAAGATCATACTTTTCAATAACAAATTTGTATAAATCTGAACGAATTTCGGGAAGTTTCGAACAAATTTAGTGATTCAAAAAGCACTATATATGAATAGGCTTTTTATTATCATTATTATCAATTTCACAAATATCAAATATTTTTAAAGGAAATAGATGCTGATCAATACTTCAGTTTAAATATTCTAGTACAAGTTCTTGATTGTAGATTTTTAAATTACTTTAATATAATCTTATAATAAAAACAAGAGGTAGAGCAAAGGTAAACAATAATTCATCGTTTGTATGGATCGTGTTGGAGTTAAATTTTTCAGAGTTGTAAGGAGTTGGTACACTTTTTAGACTTAGAATCCTCGACATTGTATTTAGTGTCTGCACTATTATTTTAGAATCTTTGCTGCTCTCAATAGTGTCAGTATCATTTGTTGGTTTAAAGCCTTTATTTTGGCATTTGGAATCTGTAATATATTGTCATATATTTGCTTGTAACATCTGTAATTACATTTAAAACCTGCTTATTTATTTTAGGCTCAAGGTAGGGAACATTGATACACTTTCTAAGTATGGAATTCTTGCAAGTTGACCATATTTGAAATGCATATACTTCTGGTTAATTTCAGAGTTTTGAGACATTGCTTCTAGTATATATTAGTATAGAAATTAAGATGGCAAATTTTTTAATTTCTGATTTTTCAAACAAATTATACATTTTGAAAGATTATATATATATATAATATATAGGAAAATAAATATTTTCAAACTATATATATATTTAATTTTAATTATTTTTTTGTTAAAATATTTTGATTTTAAAATTTATATTTATATTTAATCATTCTTAAACTAAATTATGATTATTAAAAGGCTTTCATTTTTGTATCTTTAAAACTTAACCATAAACCCTTTAAAATCATTGAAAACTTGTAAACAGCTTATAAAATGGTGTTTTATTTAAAACTACCATATATTGTTAGATTTGTTATTTTAAAGCTAGAAGGGATATTATTTAAAATTTATTAAAATTTAAATGATTAATTTTTTATTGTTATATTTTTACTTACTAATAAAATAAAAAATATATTAAAAAATTCCCTTTTATTTCTATTAAAGAATTATTAAAGTAATTTAATATTAATTATATAAGTATGTTATATTTATTTAAGTTTAAACTTAAACTAATTAATAAAAATATAAAATAAATACCTTATAATTTAATAAAAGCTTAAAAGAAAACTAAAATCATTATAGTTAAACTAAACTTATTCAAGTATAACTAAAAACAAAAATTTTTATAATAAATACTTATAATTAATAAATCTAAAATTCCTTTATATAGTCTTTTATTTGTAAATAAAACAAAATATTGGGTTAAGCTAAATTAATCCCTTTTATCAATTCTAATATATAAATATTTTAAATATAAACAAATATTAATTATTATAATAAATTATAATTATATATAGTTTTCTTATTTAATACTTCAAAGAGAATTAATCAATAGTAAATTATATATTATTTTTTATATAAAACAATTTTTAAATGGTGTTCTTAATATAAATTAATGATATTTATTATTTTATATAATAATTATAAATTATAAAAATTTAAAATTATAAAATATTTTTTTTAAAAAAAAATAAAGGGAGTTACCACATCTAGTATATTCACTTGATTATAACTTATATGATTATAATTGTTTTAAATACTTAAAAAAATAGCTTGCAAGAAAAAAAATTCCTATAAACAAATTAAATTAGTTTATGAAATATTAAATTTTAGTTTTTAATAAAAAAACTATTTTTTAAATATTAAAAGCTTATCAAAAGTATAAAAAAAAGTTATTAAAAATAAAGGAGGTTATTAATTATATATTATTCATTAATTTTTATATATTATTTATTAATTTATTTGTTTAATTTTAATTTCAAAATTATACCATTATTTAATTTCTATATTAATATCTTTATTATTATCACTATTATTATTATTATTTTATTTAGCATATTTAGCTTTTATAACTTTAGTAAACTTTTTTATCTTGACTAATAAATTTATAATAGAATTTGCTTAATCTAAATATAAACTATGAGAAGCTAGAGCATACTTTACAATCTCAAATCTGGTAATTTTGTTAATATATCCTAAAACCTTAATTGTATGTTTAAGATTACAAAGAATATATTATGATTTTGAGGCTTTTGGATTGTCACAAAATAAATAAATAGATATTTCTTGAATAGACTAAGTTAAAACATAAGAAATTAGAAATAATAAAGTATATAAATTCATTTTAATTTTTAATTGATAGAACATATTGAATAATTTTATCATTATAATAAATTTTCATTATTCAACTTGTTTTTTTCATAACTTAAAATAACAAATACTAAACTGAGATATTTATTAAAAATTAGCCATTTTATTATTTTAATTTTGCACTCAATATTATTGAAATAGTTCGATTAAAATCAATTAAATTATCCAAATGTTATTATATATATTTAAATTTAAAAGGCATTTTAAAAATAATTGTTTGGATAATAATTTTTATATTGGCATTATATAATTGACTAATTTATATTGATTGAATCAAATCAAATGAATTGAAATGTGATGAGATTGTAAGTGAAAGCAATATGAGTCTGTATCTGAAAAGAAGGAAGAGTATATGATATTTATGTTTCAAATTTGAATTTAGCTTTGCTGGCACATTCCGAATATTTATAAACAGATGAAAGTCATTTTCACTAAATATTTGTTTAAATGTTAGGTTTAATTAATATTCTACCAAACTTAACAGATTCAATATTATTCCAATAATTTTAAACATATCAAAAATTCGATTAAAGTGTATTTGTTAATTTCAAAATTATGTCAAATTTTTATTGTATATTATTTTAATATTTTAGTTCTATTTCACGGCATTTATCAACCTAAATAAACAAAATAATATTCATTAACTAATTGATGAATCCATTGGATCATTCGATACTTTGACTGTTTTAACTTATTAAATTATACTCCTGTATCCAAATATTTTTAAACATGTTCAAATACAAATAATTGTAAAAAACTATATTCAAAGCCAAATCATAATGATGTGCATCAATTAATATTTCCTATATAATGTATTATGGATGATTTGTGCTTCAAAATGATAAAAAAATAATAATATAATTAGCTTAAAATCATAATACACAATATTAATAGTTTAATATTAAAATATATAATTATATATTTTCACAAATAATTTTAGCCTTAATATGATTAATATATTTCAAAATTATTAGATGGAACTTAATAATTTATAATATTTTTTAAATAATCATAATCTTAAAAATTTATTATATTCATTTCTTATAAATTAACTTATTTTTTAATACAATATATAACACATAGTTTATAATATTTTAAATACTTTGTTAAAGACACTTTCATTAACATTTAATCAATATATATTATTTTGATTAAAACTAAATTAAATATTTAATTTATTTTTTCGTATTTCGTATTTGGAAACATAATAACTTTAT
The DNA here is from genome assembly GCA_000697335.1 of Conidiobolus incongruus B7586. Taxonomy (NCBI): domain Eukaryota; kingdom Fungi; phylum Entomophthoromycota; class Entomophthoromycetes; order Entomophthorales; family Conidiobolaceae; genus Conidiobolus; species Conidiobolus incongruus. The sequence goes on from JNEM01010291.1 coordinate 11,391, forward strand.
TTCAATTTATTTTATTTGAATAATATTTATTATTGATTGAAATATTAATATTTAGCGATATTTGATACTTAATTTCAAAATCTGTTTAAATATAATAAAATTAAAAATATAGTATATATCAAAAGTTAATAAAATCTTTCAAATGCAAATTATTTTAAGTTTTAATTCATCAATATATATTAAGCTAAAACATTATAAAATATATTAATTTAGTATTTTAATTATTTTCTAATTAATAGCTTTGAGCTTTATTACTTATTTAAAATATAACAAAATATCCGATTATGAATAAAATTTAAGATTTTTTAATTATTTATAAAAAATATAAATAGATTAATTATAAGAAATATACTTATTAATTTCCTATATAACTTTTTTTAAAAATACATTAAAATATTATAAGATCAATATATATTATTATATAATATAGACTTATTATTTATTGTTAATTTTAAAATTTAAATA
>JNEM01010292.1:0-25735 GCA_000697335.1 Conidiobolus incongruus B7586
AAAGCCCCTAAGACTACTATTGATAAGAATGGTGACATTATTTACGAAGAAGTTGAACGCGAAAACATTCGTAAACTTGCTCACTACGTTAAGGAAATGGCCGCTGGATCTAAATTAACCGAATTCCCCTCGCATTTGAAGGTTCAACAAAACTTGAACAGAATCTACAAGGTCGTTAGCCATCAACCTCGCATCAAAAAGGCTTACAAGGAAGAAATCAAGGGTCTCTACAATGAGGTTGTCAGCTCCCTAGCCATTAACCACAACACTGCCAAATCTGAAAAATCTGGCAAGATTCGCCGCGTTGCCAAGCCTTCTCAAAGACCTGGCAAGATGGAATCCTTACCTTTCTTGCATCTCAAGAAGACACATGAAATTCACGGTTATGAATACAGCTCTCAGCTAACCTCTACCTACCTTCAAGTTCTTAGTGAAATTGCTAATGAAGGTGTCACGTTCCAGAATCAGTATGTCCTTATCACTGGTTGTGGTAAGAACTCTATTGGTGCTGAAATCCTTAAGGGTCTCTTGTCTGGTGGTGCTAATGTCATTGTTACTACTTCTCGTTTCAGCAAGTCTGCTACTGAATACTACCAGAATATCTACCAAGAATTCGGTGCTCGTGGCAGTTCCTTGATTGTACTCCCCTACAATCAAGGTTCTAAGCAAGATACCGAAGCCTTGGTTGATTACATTTATAACTTAGATGAAAAGAAGGGTCTCGGATGGGATCTTGACTTTGTTATTCCTTTCGCTGCCCTTCCCGAAAACGGTCGTGAAATCTCTGACCTTGATGATGTTTCTGAATTCGCTCATCGTGTGATGTTAACTAACTTGCTCCGCTTACTTGGTGCTATTAAGACTAAGAAAGAAGAGCTTGGTTATCACACCCGTCCAGCTCAAGTTATGATTCCTCTCTCTCCTAACCATGGCCTCTTTGGTAAAGATGGTTTGTACAGTGAATCCAAGATCTCTCTTGAGAACTTGCTCAACCGCTGGTACGCTGAGAGCTGGGGTAGCTACTTGACCATTGTTGGTACCGTCATTGGGTGGACAAGAGGTACTGGTTTAATGAACCAGAACAATATTGTCTCTGAGGGCGTTGAAAAGCTTGGTGTCCGTACCTTCTCCACTCAAGAAATGTCCTTCAACATCTTAGGTTTGATGCATCCTACTATTGTTAACCTTGCTCAAACTGAACCCGTTTGGGCCGATCTTAATGGTGGATTCCAGTTCTTACCCAACTTCAAGGACTCCTTGAACAATCTCCGCAATCAGCTTACTGAAACATCTGCCATCAGAAAGGCTATTGCTGCTGAAAATGCTCGTGATCACACTTCTGTTAACGGTGATCAATCCGCCATTTACAACAGCCACAAATCATTGCCTCGTGCTAACTTGAAATTCGAATTCCCCAAGTTGAAGGAGCACGCTCATTTCAACAATCTCAAGCAACTCCAGGGTATGCTAGACTTAGAAAAGGTCGTTGTCGTCACTGGTTACAGTGAAGTTGGTCCATGGGGTAATTCTCGTACTCGTTGGGAAATGGAAGCTTTCGGAGAGTTCTCTCTTGAAGGCTGTATCGAATTGGCTTGGATGATGGGCTTGATTAAGCATCACAATGGCCCCCTCAAGTCTGGTGGTGTTTACACTGGTTGGGTTGATGCTAAATCTGGCCAACCTGTTGAAGATAGTCAAGTCAAGGCTAAGTATGAAGAACATATCTTGAAGCATACCGGTATTCGTATTATTGAGCCTGAACTCTTTGATGGTTACGATCCCAACAACAAGACCTTCTATCGTGAAGTTGTCATTGATCACGACTTGGAACCTATGGAATTATCTGCTGAAGAAGCAGAACACTTCAAGAAGAAGCATGGCGACAAGGTTGATATCATTGAAATCAAGTCAACTGGTCAATTCTTGGTTAAATTCCGTCGCGGTGCTACTCTTTACATTCCTAAAGCCTTACAATTCGATCGTCTTGTTGCAGGTCAAGTTCCAACTGGTTGGGACCCTAAGATCTATGGTCTTCCCGATGATATCATTCAACAAGTTGATCGCCTTTCATTATATGTATTGGTTTCAACTGTTGAAGCTCTTGTCTCCGCTGGTATCACTGATCCTTATGAATTCTACAAGTACATTCACGTCACTGAAATTGGTAATACTTCTGGTGCCGGTATGGGTGGTCAATCTAGTTTGAAGGCTATGTACAAGGATCGTATGTTTGAGAAGCCTGTCCAAAGTGATATCTTGCAAGAAGTCTTTATTAATACTTTGCCCGCTTGGGTTAACTTGCTTTTGATTTCTTCATCTGGTCCTATTAAGACCCCCGTCGGTGCTTGTGCCACTGCTGTTGAATCCGTTGAAATTGGTGTTGATACCATTATGAGTGGTAAAGCTAAGGTTGTCATTGTTGGTGGTTTCGATGACTTCCATGAAGAAGGTTCTGAAGAATTCGCTAACATGAAGGCTACTTCCAACTCCCTTGATGAATTTGCTAAAGGTCGTACTCCATCTGAAATGTCTAGACCTACTACCACTTCTCGTGCTGGTTTTATGGAAGCTCAAGGTTCTGGTATTCAAATCTTGATGAATGCTAAGGTTGCCATTGAAATGGGTGTTCCCATCTATTCCATTGTCGCTTTAACCAATACTGCTACCGATAAGGAAGGTCGCTCTGTTCCTGCTCCTGGTCAAGGCATTTTGACTACTGCTCGTGAAGTTCCCACTTCCATTCCTTCACCTCTCTTGGACATCAAATACCGCTCTCGTCAATTAGCTAAGAGTCGTCGTGAAATCAAGAGATGGGTTGAAGAAGAATTAGAAGAGCTCAAGGAAGAAGTCGAAATCTTGAAGACTGAAGGCAGACTCACTACTCTTGAACAAGAGAAAGAGTTTGTCGACAGCCGCACTTCTCATATCACTAAGGAAGCTGAGCGCAAAGAAAAGGCTGCTCTCAACACCTATGGTAACCAATTCTATGTCCAAGATCCTACCATTTCTCCTCTCCGTGGTGCTCTTGCCAGCTTCGGTCTCACTGTTGACGATATTGGTGTAGCTTCATTCCACGGTACCAGTACTAAAGCCAATGACAAGAACGAGTCTGATGTCGTTGATAAACAATTCCGTCACTTAGGCCGTAAGAAGGGTAACACTTGTCCTGGTGTGTTCCAAAAATACCTCACTGGTCATCCTAAGGGTGCTGCCGCTGCTTGGATGTTAAATGGTGCCATCCAAATGCTTAACACTGGTATCATCCCTGGTAATCGTAACGCCGATAATATTGATTCTGCTCTCAAGAAATTCGAATACATTCTTTACCTCAGTAAGACTATCAAGACTGATGGTATCAAGGCTGCATTAATCAAATCATTTGGTTTCGGTCAAGTTGGTGGTGAAGTTCTTTTGATTCATCCTGATTACTTGTACGCTTCCCTCACTGAAGCTGAATACAATGAATACAAGGTCAAATATAACCAACGTCAAGCTAAAGCCTACCGCTACTTCCACAATGCTTTGACTGGAGTTGCCAGCTTCATTCAAGTTAAGAATGCTCCTCCTTACACTCCTGAGCTCGAATCTGCTGTATATCTTAATCCTGTTGCTCGTGCTACTTATGACAACAAGACCAAGAGCTATGCCTTCAAGAGTGCTTCTGCTAAAGCTCCTCAGCAGCCCTTCGACTATAATCTTACTAAGGACTTATTAGCTAACTTTCCCTTAAACAGCTCTGATAACCGCGGTGTTGGCGTTGATGTTGAACTTGTTTCTGCTATTAACGTTGACAATGATACATTCATCGAACGCAACTTCACTCCTGAAGAAATCGCCTACTGCCAATCCCGCCCTGATCCTAATGCAAGCTTTGCTGGCAAGTGGGCCGCTAAAGAATCTGTGATCAAAGCTATCTCCTCATTCTCTCTCCATGGTGAAAAGGTATGGACACAAGGTGCTGGTGCTCCCCTCAAAGACATTGAAATCACTATTGCTTCCTCTGGAGCCCCAGAAGTCGTCTTCCACGGTGATGCCCTTGAAGCCGCCAAGAAAGCTGGAGTAACTGGTGTTAAAGTATCCATCAGCCACTCTGGGCAATATGCTCTCGCTATGTCTATTGCTAACTAATCTCTCTTTTTTATTGTTATATTATTGTTTCATACTTTTGTTTGATAAATTGGACGAGTGACCTACAGTTCTAATACAAGATTATTAACACACACACACACACACACACACACACACACACACAATACACACACAACACACAAATTTGAATTTGTAGCTTCCCTTTTTTATCAATCTTGTTCTTTTTAAAAATTTCAATTATCAAAAACTAATAAAATCAAAATTAAAAAATAATATCTTTTCTGCTTTAATGTTTTCTAATTGATTTTTTAAACGTATCATTCTAAATATTTATACTATCCAAATACTCAATTCAATTTATGCTTTTGTTCAGTTTTTTATTACATTCGGTGACCTTAACAAAATATATTAATTTAAATATGTATATAATTCAATTGAATAAAATTATCATTGACATTAACTTGAATGAAAATTATTATAGATATTTACAGTGTTATTTCCTAATACAACATAGTTAAAATAATTTATATTATGGTATTTAGCGAATTAACTGCAAATGAACTTAAATAACTTTTCATTAAAATTTCACGATAATGATCCGAATTTGTATTCCAAACAAATACTTTATTCTTCTAATTAATTATAATTTTAGGTTAAATTTTTATATCATAATATAACTGAAATTGATATCAGCATATTCTTTAAAGTATTTATGAGTTAAAAATCCATATTGTCAATTAAATCTTTTAATTTAATGAATTTTTTGATTTTAATTTTTATTATTAGTATGGAAATTAAGAAATGGCAAATTTTTTAATTTCTGATCTTTCAAACATATTATACATTTTGAAAGATTATATATATATATAATATATAGGAAAATAAATATTTTCAAACTATATATATATATTCAATTTTTATTATTTTTTTTATTAAAATATTTTGATTTTAAAATTTACACTTAAATTTAATCATGCTTAAACTAGATTGTGATTATCAAAAGGCTTTTATTTTTGTATCTTTAAAACTTAATCATAAACCCTCTAAAATCATCTAAAACTTGTAAACAACTTATAAAGATGATATTTTATTTAAAAATACCATATATTACTAGATTTATGATTTTAAAGCTATAAGGAACACTATTTAAAATTTACTAAAATCTAAAAGATTAATTTTTATTGTTACTTTTTTACTTATTAATAAATAAAAAAATATGTTAAGAAATACCTTTTTATTTTTGTTAAAGAATTATTAAAGTAATTTAATGTTAACTATACAAGCATGTTATATTTACTTAAGTTTAAACTTAAATTAATTAATAAAAATATAAAATAGATACCTTATAATTTAACAAAAGCTTAAAAGAAAACTAAAGTAGTTATAGCTAAATTAAACTTATTAAAGTATAACTAAAAACAAAAGTTTTTATAGTAAATACTTATAATTAATAAATCTTAAATTTTTTTATATAATTTTTTATTTAAAAATAAAACAAAATGTTAGGTTAAGTTAAATTAATCCCCTTTACAAATTCCAATGAATAAATACTTTAAATATAAGTAAATGTTAATTGTTGTAATAGATTATAATAGTATATAGTTTTCTTATTTAATACCTCAAGGAAAATTAATTAATAATAAGTTATATATTACTTTTTTAAATAAAATAATTTCTAAATAGTATTTTCAATATAAATTAAAAACACTTATTATTTTGCATAATAATTGTAAAATACATAAAGCTAAAACTATAAAAGATTTTTTATATAAAAAAATTAGAGGGAGTTACTATATCTAGTATATTCACTTAATTATAACCTATATAATTATAATTGTTTTAGACAATTAAAAAAACAACTTATAGGAAAAAAAATACCTGTAAACAAATTAAATTGGTTTGTGAAATATTAAATTTCAGTCTTTAATAAAAAGAATTATTTTTTTAAATATTAGAAGTTTATTAAAGGTATAGAAAAAAGATATTAATAATAAAAGAGGCTATTAATTTTATATTATTCATTAATTTTTATATATTATTTATTAATTTATTTGTTTAATTTTAATTTTAAAATTGTGCTATTATTTAATTTCTACACTAATATTTAAGACCCAGTAAATTTAAAAACAGAATTTAATATTTTATTTTAACTATAAAATTTGATATATAAATATTACATCATTATTGAAAACTTAATAAATATATATATAATATGATGTAATCCTAAATTTTGTGATATGACATACTTATAATACTAGAATAACAATTTGTTTATTATTGTAAAGATTACCAAAATATATAATAATGTGTCACATATCTACCCAATTAGTCCATATATATTTACCTTTAATATCAGTTTACCTATAATTTATCTCTTATTCTACTTTCCCTTAAATTAATCCATTCTTATCCCAATATCAAAAGGGGGAAATACAACAGGGATCTATCTATCTATTCATTTATCCAGTCATCTATCTATTCATTCATCCATCTATCCAACTATCTATCTATCTATCTATCTGAAGGAAACTAACTCTAAGTCTTTGTCAAGAACTTCCAATAAAACTCCATATAACTACATCCTAATCCTATAACTTATCCACACTCCAACTTAATTCAATACAATTATCCTAGTTTCCAGCACTAGGATAATACATAATGTCATTTTTATATATTAATATAAATTTTAAAAATACAACAAAACTGATCAATTAAATATTTATTATCAGTATTTGTTAGGATAACAAGTTAAATAAAATTTTGTTATATTATAGTGTACTATGTAATATAAAGCATATAAAATTTAACTTCCATTTATCCATGTATTCTAAAACAATGTAATATAGTAATAAAATAATTTCAAAATATACTATAATGTAAAAATGTTTTAAATCTTAACAATTTATAAGTATTTTTTAATTTACTATATATATATATATATATATTAGACTATAAAAATTCACACTGAATTACATTTTATAAAATTTAGCATTTCATTTAGACATAACTATGAACCAGTGGCAAAATCATATTGTATTTAACTGATAAATTATTATAATTAATATCAGTATAAATCAAATATTTTATCATTAGATATGAATTATATGTTTTGTTGTAGTTCATTAATTGGAATGAATATTAATCAATATTTCTATTGTATAATCAACATGAGCAATTTACAAAAATTATTACGGTTTATCACATATTTTTCAATTGATATAATCTAATACATTTTACAATTTGAAATAGATTTAATTTTAGTAAAATTATAAACAACCTGCTAGTTTGAAAGTTGGAAAGTTTAATAATTGGGTAGATGGCCTCATATTTTACTAAACAAACTATTCCTTCAGATTTAATATTTTGTCTAATAAAATATGGCAGTTTACCCAATTATGAAGCATTATATTTATTTTAAAATCAGAAGTGATATATATATAATTTTAAGTAATAATTAATATATTAATAATTGAAATTAGTATTTTAGCTTCAAATATATATATAATATTTAATTCACAAATTGAAAATCAAATTTATAGCAAATTTTGACTAGTTCAGAAATACAATAGTTTTCATAGAATGATTCAAATTAAATATATTAATATATATAAAGTTTGATATATTGTCAATGTATATCTGTGACATTCTATGAATGGGATACCTGCTTAACTTTAAAAATATTCAATTAATATAATTTATCAAAATGTTCATTACAGATATTCACTGATGAATATAAATTATTTTGAAAACTAAACAATGCTGTCCATTTTTTAATTGACTTATTATGAAATATTTAATAATATAGATTGATTGAGATAAATTCATTTTAATAAATCAAATAATTTTGAATGCCATTTAAATTTGAATAAATTGTTTATTCATAAAAGCTATATAATTTAAAATGTTGTTTTTAAAGAGGATCCTATTTGATACATGTTATAATATTTATTTTTGGTGAAATTTTTGATTATTTTTTCAATTGAACTATGTTACCAGCAAGTATTTTGATAGTCAAGCCACTTCCATGATGTCATTGGATGTTGACATCACTTTTGATTTGCTTATATACAGCAAAGCCTCACTAGTTATCTATAGTTGTTATCTTGATGCAGATGAACTTTAACCCCTTAGAAGGTGAGTTATAATCTATGAATTACCATGGATATATAACCTTAATTACAACCATCATAATAAAGATACCTTTTTCTATCACAAATCCATTGATCACTTGAATCTTTAAGTTATTACTTATCAGCTGGTGATTAAGTCAGGAACCAAGATAACATCAAATCTTTGTAATCCTTGGTTAGAGACATTGTGGATATTTGTGATTTATAAGCAATCCACTTTATTGGTACTTAACCCTGCTTTTTGGTATATCCAGCAGGCATAACATTCAACTTTTTACCCAGTCCTTGACACCAAGGAACAACTCATCATCAACAGCTATTATAGTAAGAAATATTTAAAATTTATTGGTGTTTGAAATACTATTGATAAAAAATCAATATTTTATCCGGATATAAACATTGATATCTGGAATATTCTACATACTTGGTTTTAACATAAAATTATTTGAGTTATAAAGTAAACTTTAGATCAAAAATGAATCTTAATGTAAATAGAATTGTTATAATAAAATCATATATTAAATTTTACATGATTTCAAAAATACATGATTGAACTATAACATTAAAAATAATATGACTGCAAATTGATTAAAGATTAGTGAACAAATGTTGTAAAATTAAAAAATAAGGATTAAGATAAGTTAGAATAACTCATAGTAAATGTATTATTGAGATTGTTATAATTGCTTATTTTAGCATTTAATAAAATTATGCTAGGCAGTGTTGAATGCGTTATTTAGGCTATCCACGAAGTTCAGCTTCAATCGATTTTTAAAATTTGGTAAAATAATGAACAGGTATCGGTTATGTAGAAATTTTTAAGATATTTATTCAGATTAAACAAAGAGTAAAATATTGATGAATGGCAATTAAAATTACGATTTAATATTGATTATTAGCTACAAAATTAAACCATAGATATTATTATGATGCATTTTACAATATTATTTAGAATAAAATTTAAATTGTATTGGAAATGATATGAGTCTAGAGCGATAGTAATCATTGGTACTAATCGCTTAATATTGTTTAATATAAATTGCTAATATAATGTATAGTAAGTATATGAATGCTTACATATTTAAAATTAAATAATTACAATAGAGTAAATTTAATTAAAATAAAAGAATGTTAATGTCGTTAAATAATATAATATAATCAATATAGAAACATGGGATGAGGTATAGCGCGGTTAATCCAGAAAAAGTGGTTAGAAGATGGATATGATAGTAATTAGTTTCTTAATTGAACATAATTTCCAGGGAAGTCACCTTCTTGGCCGTTCAAAGAACCTCGCCACCAATCATCCTGAGACGCTGTCTTTTTAATCACAGTAATAATATCTCCTTTACGAAAACTCAAGTCCCCAGCTTGAGAGGCAGTATAATCATATAAAGCAACTACAGTCTCCTTGGCACTTGGTCTTTGTGGTATAGGGGGAGGAGGACGTTTACCTTGTGTTTGAGGCATTGTGAAGCCACCAGGATGATAACTTGGTGGAGCTTCATCCGGATGATTGTTGAATGAAGAAGTTGGAGCGGGAACATCAGAGAGCCTAGAATTTAAAGAAGGAGTAGAACTGGCATTCATTGAAGGGCTAGCGCCACCAGAGCACTTAGCATTCAAAGCAGCATAAAGAGCACTGGCTTGAGCAGGAGGCGGAACAGCACCACCTAGAAGTTCTTTAGCTTTAATCTTTCTACCATAGAACTTCTGATTGGCGTCCGACCTTTCAACAAGAACAGATCCTTCAATTGAAATACCTAAAATAGATTAATAAAATATGAAAAAGGATTAATGAAATTGATTTTACTTACCAGCAAACAGACCCTTGGATTTACTGAAATTAAAATTCAATTTAGTAAATTATAATATTGAATAAAATAGTATTAATTATAATACCTATAAGAATAAATGGCAGCAAGATGGGCAACGGCACCTGCAGCTTCAGCAGAGCGTCCAACAGGACCGGCAGCAACTGTTTTTCACGAATGTTAATTAAAGAATTGGATATTAAATAATTAATTAGTTACTTGATAGATTTCCGCCAAGAGTAACATTTCCACCTTCACTAAAAGCTTTTACAGCATCAGTGGTATTTAAAATTACCAAATGGTCAGTTAATTGAGCTCCAATTTGGCCACCAACACCCTAAAAAGGCAAAAGTTAATTTTGAAGATAAATTTGAAAAAATCAATATTCACTTACGACACCAGCAGTGGCAATACAAGAAGGAGCGGACCAAGAGCCGTCAGGAAGTCTAGCGACTACAAGGCCAGAACCAGCTCTTCCTGACCAAACGAAACCAGCCTTTAAAACAGTATAAATGGCGAAACCTTTAGCGTTTTTTAAAATGTTTGGAGGCACAACTGAGTCAATACCTCCAGCGTGAACGGGATCGATAAAACTATTGAGAATTTTTGCAGCTTTTTTACATTCGCTAGCTAAATCTGTTGGCAAAGGATTATTTACCATTATGTTCTATGGTATTATTAAACTGAAGAAATTTTATAAAGTGTAATGAGGTTTAAGTCAGGTTCAAGTGTTAATTTATACCTTTTCAAAAGATGATTTCATGAAATCCACTTGGAATCAAAACGAATGCTGCGTCAGAATTATTTCACAGTTTGTGACAAAATAATCAATATTGAAAATGTGGATTACTAAATTTGGAAGTGGGATTATTATCCAATCATATGATTTCTTAATCAAAAGTTTATGAATGAATGAATAAAACTATAAATTCAATCATTGTATTGAAAACAAGGAGTACTAAGTATTCACTTACTATTAGAATTAAATAGATTCTTTATTTGATGTGCCTAAAGAAAAGAAAGAAAAACCAGCTTATTATCCAAATTTGTTAAAAAAAATCATTTGGTGAATGCTTTAAACACAAAATCTTAATGTTAATAATATTAATTTAACACGTTTTAATTGATTAGAAAATAAGTCAGGATTGGTGTGTAAATTTATTTCTTGGTATGTGGAAAATTTGAAATATAATATATCACATATATATAAATTATAGATTTAATTGTAACATGTTTATATTGAACTTTATATATTGATACATTATCCAATATCTATATTCTTGATAAGCGATTAATGCTTTCATATATTTTTGAATGTTAAGTAATGAACTAATCATTCAATATATAAATCAAAATATTTAATAAATCTGCGATAATTTTAATTCGAAAAACTGGATTATTAATTTTATAATTACTTAAAAGGAACACTTAATAATATAGGATAATCTATTGATATTAATTATATAATTAAAAATGTTTAACTTTTATAATAATTTCATTGTTACTTATTTCTTGGGCACAATATTAAAATTCCTCATTTTAACTAGATTTAATATTATTTTTCAAAAATTTTGAAACTTCCAAATTGCAACTTGAATTATGGGCAATACTAGGTTTCGCATTCCTGATGCAGTGTTATTTGTTATTGAATATTGAATTAGAAAAATCGCTATTGTTTAAAATCCTTTGGTGTGAGGTGTATTGAATAGTTTGAACATTATAAAATTCTGTCTAATATTTTGGGGACTATGTATATATATATATATATATATATATATATATATATATGAAAATATTGATGTTATTTAGAAATTCGACTTTATCCAAATTAGCATTTTGGCTAAAATTATCAACTTGGTTGAATTACAATCAAGCTTATAGAATATTTACTTTTATATCCACTTTATTATATTATATGGTATTTGATATCTTAATTGATTTTCTAGTTTCATAGTGTTGTATTATAATATCATGTATTATAAATTTGTATCATAAAAAAGGATTCTTAAGAATTTTTTCAAATGCGAAATTTAAAAATTAGTAAATAATGCTAAAATTATAGTGTATATATTGTTACAATATATAAACGTAGATTACTAATTGATTTATATTCAAATTATGTTTATACATAATATTACATTTTCTTAATTAATAATTAAATATTTACACTATTTATTGAATATTAATAATTTTTGATTAGGAATATATTTACATTTTCCTTTATGTAATATATTATCATAGCGATATGCTATAAGCAGCTATATAATATCTATCATACTCGACCATCGAAATGATTATAATCATTCTATATATTATATAAATTTTTTTATTTTCAGATAATAATACATAGTAGTCAATTTCAAGGAAATCATCCGACCAAAGTTTATTATGCCAAAATCCATTATCCAATCAAACAAAGAAGACTAGTGTAATCATTGACTAAAAATTATAAATCGAATAGGAACCATATTTTATATTGTCAAAGTATATTGGAAGCTATAGTTAAAACCAGACATCATTGCTCAAAGTCCCAATAATATTAGTTAGAAAATGAAATACTATCTAGGTTTTAGCAATATTGTGAATTTTATAGTAAATTTTTGAAGCTGTAATTTTAAAATATATATTACTAAGCCTGAAAAAAATGCCATTAATGTTTTGTTTATTTCGATATATAAATATAACTTTAAACGTATTTGATATTAATATATTATTGAAATCATAAGCTACATAAAAGTGAAAAATATTTTTGAAAATAGGAAATTTTAAAATTTCAGGCCTAAATTCTGCAATCCTCCACAAGTGGAAGTAGTATCTAAAAATTATAATTTCACATCATACATTCAAAATAATTATAGAACATTTATGAAAGTATTAAATCATCTAGGAAGTTGATATGTTTTCATCAATTAAAAAATCAGTGATTTAAGGGTTTTAAAAACCAAAAAATCTATTTATTGTTATCAAAGTATATTATTAATTGGTGGAGTTATAATATCATTTAAATAATTTACACAATGATTATTTTAACCAATTTTTGTTAATGTTATTACTTATGTTAGATGAATATAGGATTTAACGATTAAATGAAGCGAACACTGAAACATCGGTCAAAGTCCCTCAACTGCTAATCATTAGCATGGTTAAACGTTTAGATACTATTACTAGCAGTCAATCTTTATAATTTTGTTACCGCTGCAACTTCTGTCATCGACCTGTATCCTCACTCCCACAGTTCCACCCTTATTGGAACCCTGAACGGTTCAGCCGAACTTCCAGCTAATCAGAACATTTCTTGATCACTATCTCAATCAACTTCTTATCAATAGCTGTAGCCCATGATGGCGAGCTACATACTTCACTACTCCAATCCTTAACTCGAAATCCTCTTCAATTTCTCAAATTAAATAAAAAATTAGTAATAGTCTAATGTTAATTGATAAACTTTTATTTCAATTAATGAACTCGTTCCAATTGATTAACGTAACCCAGCGCTCCTACAGTCAAACACTTGTAATCTCGCTGGCCAGCTAGTTATTCAAGCATTCCCCCTCATCATTTACGGACTAATCCAAGTCCTGATGATGCGCCAGCTTCAAGCCCTGTCTATTGCTTTTTCTAAGCTCTTTATTGCCGTAATTTTGATACCTAGTAATTATAAATATCCAGTTTATGGGATCAAATTCAAATCTTATATATAGCAAGGTGATTGAATAAATTAAATTATTGGTATTATGTTTTATTTTGTAGAATAAATAATCTATTTAAAAAATCAATCTTATTTAATTTACATATTAAAATTAATGTATGTATCCATTAAAATCATATTCCAGAAATCCCTTTCAAATATTGATTGTAGAGTTAAATGTTGAGTATTAAACATTTTATCACTATCATTATATTGAAATTTGATAACATTAAATAATACAATGAATTATAATTTTTGGTTAGCTTTTGCAAATTTTTAGTTTTATAATGGGGACATTGATGGTGTAATCGGGGAATACATTAGAATTCTATAATTAGATTCAGTAATATAAATTAGCTCGAATTTTTTTAAAGAATAAATTAAGTCTAATATTTTTTACTGTAATTATTTTGAAGTTTACAAAAATAGTTTTGTTTAATATTCTCTCCCTTCCGAAAACATCACTTTCAAATAGATCGATTTTATGATTATAATTGTATTTGATATAGTTTTCCTTAGCTATTGAGGGCTATTGTTTTGATTAAAAATAAATTGCAAATCAATTTAATTCAATTTAAATCTAAAAAGTAAACATAAGTCTAAAATAAAAAATAACAATTTTCTTTGCCATAATATAAAACTGAAAAACATTAGTATTATCTTAGAGCTTGGTTTAAATATTTTAATCACAACTATTCCACCTAATATAAATATTTAAAATAACAGTCACTATCCTAAATTTAACCAATTCCATAGCGTATATTATTCCTTGATTAATTTATATTCAAATTCAAACACACACACCCAAAAGCTTTAAAAATTTCTTAAAATTTATGAGGTATGTAAAAGGAGAAGAGAACAAAAATTAATACAGAATAATTACTAGCTTATTTAAAAGTATCTTGTTTAATTCTTGTTTGTGGAATCATTATATTGCGTTAATTTATCAATACAATTAGAAAGGATTGATATTAGGGATTAATAAATTAAAATTTTAATAAAATGATGGATAAAGTTTACACACATCTCAATTAATCAGTGACCATTTTTGGTATTATTATATAATTGAATAAGGTTAGTATTGATATTAAGATATGGTTTTAATAGCAGATATCATTAATAAAGAATATATATCAAGAATCCAAGATAAATATGCTACAATCTTTATATTTATTCTTTTATTCCTATATTTCTAAAATCATATTCAAAAAATGATTAATATTATAAAAATCTGATTTGAATAATCAAATACTATATAAAAAAAGTTAAGGGATATAAAATAGGGGAATTGGATATGATATAAAGAGTGCTTAATAAGTGGAGTTATATTGGATTTTATATTTTGTTGATGATAACCGAATGCCTGTCAGTGATTAGGGATAAAGCAACACTACCTAAATTAGAATGTGTGTGCTTTAATCATAATTCAAGAAACAAAAATGTGGGGCAAGCGTTTGGTGGATTTTTAGCTGGAAGGTCGTCAACTAGTAATTAGAAAGTGAAAAGGATAAATACATATAAACAATATAATATTTAATAGAAGAAATTAAGATAGCCTCAGATTATTAATTTAAGATGATCTTTAGCTAAATTGAATAATAAAATGAAAAGAAGCTCAATCTTGGTTATTTTATCAATACTCTAAACATTGAAATCTAACCTATTTTTGATTCACTTTGAAATCATTTCACTGAACTAAATATTTAATGAGTATTGAATGAATACAAAATGCTCCAATCAAATTATGATAACTTCGTCATTTAAGCATATTAAATACTCCCAATAGTGATATTCATCATTCTGATTGGCTATGAAAAATGATTTTTCCACACACCAATTGAAGGGATCAATTCAACATTTTGGAGTATAAATACTCCTATGAGACAGTCAATTGAATTCAAGCTATTTTACTTATTTTTACTCTGTATTTTTATTTAAAAGTTTACTAATCATTTTCTTTTTTATAATGAATAATATCAACTCAAAAAATGTATCTAATAATCTTTATAAACTAAACACCATTCAATCCAGCAAAAAACACTCATCCTCTGCCAAAGGAGTTATTTCGTCAAAAATCTCGAAAACTAGAAGCTCCACTAAGGAAGTTAAAAAGACCTTTGCTCCTATATTAAATCAGCTTCTTGTATTAATGAGACAAAACCAAATTGATGATATTGTCATTGGTGACCAAGATATTTTGCTTATTCAAGATAATAACACTATTTCTCTCGAAAAACACCTTGTCCTCGCCAACAAACAAAATCCATCTAATGGAAAAACTGCTGATAAAAAGTGCAAGTCACAGAACACTCGATCCAAATATCGCTCTTCTTCGCAAGACTCAGAGACTATTCCAACTCCTTCAACAGAAAGCTCTGGTTTTTCACCCTCTTTTGGACCTGCAACTAATCAGTTAGCTAAAAATGAACAAAATATTAAGAATGAAGAAATAATCAATCTCTCGTATGATGCTTCTAGTCCAGCATCTTCCATATCTGTAGTCTCTTCAGGCTTTGACTCTGATCCCTCAGCAAAAGAGGAGCACCAATCGAAGCCGAAAGCAGTTTCAAAAGCTACTTGTTTTTCTTTTGAACTTCAAAAAGGTAATGGAATGCAATTATCTGTGGGGTATCTGATTTCTCGTCTTAACGTTGCCAAATCTGCCAAACTTGACCTTTCTGAAAATATTCCTGTAACAATCCAGCCAAATGACGACTTTAACTCAACTGTTTTTCCCATGCATCTTGTCAGCCCTCATCTTCTTGGTACTAACGCAATGGATGTAACTGAATTCGGTCAATTTGTCAAAACTATGACCAAAAATTACCGTAGACCTATCCCACAGGTGAGCTATCCTTGGAAGTTCAGAAACTGGAGAGAAGAGGCTACTTTTTTGTTAACTGGTATTATGGACTTGCGCCATAATTCTACCCCCACACAGCCAGCAAGTCAAGGTTTGGCCCAGCATGGACTGTATAATGCAGGAGGTTATAATTACCTCAACTACCGGCTTGGCTTGTTATTAAAACGCCATAGAGACCAATCTAGATTACCTAACTTTGCGTATGCTTGTCTTAAACGTTTAGGATACACCAAATTTGACCAAATCAGATACGCACGTAGACTTACCTATTTATTGTATGGTCTTCCCGTTGAATATGGTCTTGCTCCAGCTATTTTAACCTCTTGGATCAGCAAGCCAAGCAATCAACAATTTCTTCAAATGAGACAAATTATTATTTGGGATATCAACAACCACTTCCCATGCCAGACTGCTAGAAATTAATTTAGTTACTTTTTTATTTATTTGATATTGTTTAAAAATGACTTCAAAGCATACATTTATGATACTAACCAATTACTCAAATAGCATCAATCATCAGAACATTTTATTGTACTTTAACAATTCGACTAACTGTAAAATATAAATAACAACTTAAAATGAATTTGCAAATATAATAAACTGCGACTAATCTTTCTCTTTATTCCATAATCTTCGTCAAATATGATAATTTTCTGATTTGTTTATATTTACATGACACTAATCAACAACATATTTTTTTACTTGATTTGGAGTGTCTTTAAAGGAGAACAAAGGGAGTCAGGGATATAGAGTGTGATAATTGTTTCAGATTAAAAAGGTTAAGGATTTTAGTTATTTTAAAAATCAGTTGATTTATATTAGTGGCTTTGCAGCCGTTTTTTAGATTCTGTATTTTATCAATATTGCTGCTTCAAAGGTTAACAATAAGGATTGAATTTTTTAATATGAATAATTGAACGAAAATCGATTCAATTAAACTCCGTTACATATCAGAATTATATTGGATAAGTAATTATTCTAATATTCCTTAATAGTTGATCACAAGGTTAATAATACTATTTACGTATTCTATATAATTTCTAATCTCATTTGTATTCAAATTCATTTAAATATTATATAATAAAGCTATAAATTAAAATATTTTAGAGTTAAATATATTCATCATGTTTGTAATTATTATTGATCTTCGTGTGGTTCATTATTAAATTTCTGATAATAGCTACTAACAATTCACATCTACTTTAGCAATAACCAAAATTAAACAGAATTTTTGACATTAAAATGAGTGAATAAAACTTTGAATATATAAAAAATATTATTATATAAATCTTGATGATTTGCCAGAGTTAAAAACACGTGTTGTCCCTGATTTACTTATATATATATATATATATATATATATATTGCAAGTTACTTAACTTGTAAAGTTTTCGAATATAATTCAAACCAATACCACATAATTAATTTCAACTAACCAAATGATTGAACATTATTTTCATGTCCAATTAAATATAAATCATTCATTGCTTTGGGGTAATATAAAAAATTGAGTGCACTCTCTTTACCTTGTCCTAGGTTTTCTATCTAATATTACTTGGTTTCAGCATTTGAAATCTATTCACAAATTATTGAATTACAGGGTTGTTTTAATTTATAATAAATTTTTGCCTTTTAGATAATGATATATAATTTCAAAATTTAGAGTAATTAGAATTTTCTCTATTAAATCAAAATTTCAAGGTAAGATTATATATTAGATAAAACATAGAATTTAATCAAAACCCAGAACAGAGTAATTGGAATGTAATATGTGTGATTCTAAAAAGATATTTCCTTTTTTTCAACTGGACTAAATTAACCTATAATTATGATTTTTTAAATTTTTTGGTTTTAATACATACTATATAATTATACTAACTACAATACTACTATGCATTATTAAAATTTTGATATATAATATATATTGGTTTAATTATGATTTATTATCTCATTCTTGATTTTCATATATTTGGTTGAATGGAATTCACTAATCTGTTTATGAATAGGAATACAATACGAAATAACTCATATTAAAAATATATCATGTGAAATCCATATGCTAACCAAATTATTTTTAGAAATATAAAATTTGAATGAAAATTGTATTTAAATTACAAAAAATGAGCTCAATGAATTAAAATTAAATTTACATTATTACGTCATTTCAAGGTATTGATTTAATTCCAAAAATTTTTAAAAAATTCAATATCAGTAATCTTTGACACTTTTAAATAGTAATAAAAATGTTCAGAAAATATAACAAATAGCTGAACTACACTTAACTATGTGGAATGCTTTGATAGTTATTTTGAAATATACAAACACTATTGTGATTATATAATACTTGGTTTTTGTAAAAATTATTTGGATAACAATTAAGGAATTTTTCATAAAAGAGATCTGATTTTCAAATAAGGTGTATTTAAGTAAATTAATTGTGTATTTTTATTCAAATTCAAAATTTGGGTATAAATTGAGAAGATATTATAGATTTTGATGTACCATTTCGCAAAGACAAAATATCAGAAATATTAAAGTCAATTTATTATTCCTTATTTCACATTTTGTTAGTATAAAAATTATCTTACATGATATTTAAACTGTGCCAAACGATTGCTTATTTGAATTGTGTTTTAAAATAGTATTAAAAGAATATTTGAAATGCCCTTAATTAGTAACAACAAAAGAATCAATATTTAATAGTAAAAATTGGGTAAAAAGAGATGATGAAATAGAGATAGAAAATAATAATATAGAGAAATTGATGTAAATTATAGAAAAATCAAAAAACTCATTGCCGTTGCGCGGAATCGAACCGCGGTCTGAGCGGCCACAACGCTTCGTACTACCACTATACTACAACGGCCTAGAAACAGTTAATAATAATTCTATTAGTTCTCTTTCATTTTTTAAAAAACATATCTTTTTATATTGTACTATTATCGTATTGATCATCATCTGATAACAACATCAACATTATTTTTACAATTCCACCTATTAATTTATTCTACTATATCATCTGGTACAATATAATTATTTATCATTTTCTTTTTTCACAACTAGTATTTTAATTTTTATTAAATTTTTGTTTGATATAAATTATTAATACTAATCTTACATTCATGGTCTTATTAATCATTAATTAATGGCATTGTTGTTCTAAATTTAATAAACTAGTATTAAATACTCATTAATTATTTTGTAAATCCTAAATATTATATTTAGTTTATGTGCCTACATTATTAAAACTGGCTGGAAAGTCGGCTGTCCAATCATTTAAGTAAATAGTTGTCTTCCGGGACAGTGCCTGTTAGATGATATAAAAAGGTGATTTATTATTTAACTTTGATTGTAGGGCAGTACCCTAGGAAGAGGACCGACGTGGAAACTTGGTTGCAGTCAGCATCTTTACGGTAGTTTGACGTGTCTTCTCAACCTATGAACGGCAAGTTGGGTGGAAAGATTGAACTGCAGTTCGGGCGTACTTGTTGGTCACCTTTAGGGTGGATCTGTGATGGGGTTCTCGAATGTTCCAGATTTAAAAAGTCGAGCGGGTCTTCCGGATCATGATATTTTTAATATTTTAATATTATTGAAATTTTTAACAATATCTGACACTTGATTTTCCAAAATTCTCTAAAAAGCGGTTCAATTTTTATAAAACCATAATATAAGCTCGTATTAAAATTTTTAATAATATACTATTATTAAACTATTATAATATATTGCTAAATCTTCAAATAAATCTGAAGTAAACAATTTATATAATTTGTAAACTTAATGCTGTAAAAATAGCATGACATTAATATAATAATATTTATATTTGTCTCAATAATAAAACTTTTTGAATAAATATTTTATAATAACCAATAACTGTACTCAATCAACTTATTCAAAAATTAAAATTTCTTTTCAATGATACGTATCCTTTAAATATCTATATTTTATCATTAACTAATACAACAACTTGAATTATATGACAGCTGTATTATTCATGTTGTGGCAGTGGATCTCAATGTTATTTTGAAGCAATAAATGTGGGACATTGATTCAAATGTGTGAGGAATCCAGCAGTTGAAGCGACGAGCAAGATGACTTCCTTTGGGAGCTCGGGTTTATAGAATAAAAATCCCTTTTTGTCAGAAAATGTGGGAGAAATATCCAATTTGGCTATAGGTTCAGTATCCAGCGAAGTTGTATCCCACAGTATCCGTTCCGGAATCACAGTTAGTCTTTGGTCCCACCTGACACTCAATTTCCCTCAGTCCTCAATACCTGCTGGTATATAGAAGTTGATTTCAAGTGGTTGTGAATTTCTCTGAAATTTGATATCTGTAATTCTATCGGCATGAGTACCTAAACCTTTCATTGTAAAATTCCCAAGGATAGGTAGCTACTCTGTTTAAAATCAATTAATTGATTTTTGGAAAATTGACATAGTTTATTATCATAAGAAGAGTTGGAATAATATCTATATACTATATGCCTTGCTTCGTCTTTGATAATATAAGTTTGATTCCATTGATAAATATCTACTATATATAAAATATTGTATTATCCTTCTTTAGGCAGCGTTTTGGGTACTACTTCGTTGAATACTTGATTAATTTGAAATAGAGTCATTATCTAAATTTACTTTATTTGTGATATTGATTATGATTCAGAATCTTTTCGTTATTTTTATTAGTTTCGTACATTGGTTGAATGTATGGGTTAATTGATTTAAATTTGAAAATTTTCACTCTTAATATTCGTGATCTAATATATCAAAATTTCTATTTTGCTTAAATCTAAATTTAGTGGTTTTATATTATTAATCGATTATATAATATGTAATATCTAAATCATCCCAATTATATCATCTAATAATATAAAATAAATTATAAAAACAATCAAAAATAATATTATTTTTATTTATTAATTATTAAAGTTTAACACAAAGCTATCAATTCTACAATATTATTTCTATAAAAAGTCTCTTGAATAGATAGAGGCTCTGATCTTGAAATTGACCTTGTTATATGGGCAATATACTTAAATTAGTCTAATTCATGGTTACTATATGGTT
Source organism: Conidiobolus incongruus B7586 (assembly GCA_000697335.1). NCBI lineage: Eukaryota > Fungi > Entomophthoromycota > Entomophthoromycetes > Entomophthorales > Conidiobolaceae > Conidiobolus > Conidiobolus incongruus. Next base: position 21,653 of record JNEM01010292.1, read on the forward strand.
TTTATCATTCGTTTATGAATTGATTCAACACAGATTTATTGAAATGATACCTTTTTAATAAAATATCTTGAAATTCAGCAGATTTACCACTTATATACAAGAAATTACAATGCATTTATGAAATTTTACAAATTTGAAAATTTTGTCATTAATATAAATGACAGATTAATTTTGCATTTCAAAATTAACCATCCACCTTGATTTGATAGTTAAGCTAATACTATTTCTAATTTAGGTTGGCTTGTCAGTCCATAGTTAAACGATACTCTTTGTTTTATTTGATCTCTGTTAGATTTTAACCAAATCCTATGTCACTCATTGAACAAACTATTTAAATCCAGAAGTGACAAGGATAGAAAATTTTTTTCTGGATATTCTACTATAACGTCTCAACAGTAAGTAAGCTATAAGACATATAGGATTAATAAATAATTTATTAAATGGTATTACGAGTATTTTTCTAACAACGATCTTTATTTACAAAACTTATTATAAAACACAACATAATCTAAGAGGATTATGGTTTCAAGGAAAAAAGTAAATTGTAAAGATATTAAGCTCTAATTAATATACATGCTTAAAGAATATTCTAAATTTATAAGTGCAATGATTGGTAATAGTTAGTTGATAAAAATAGTATTAAAATTTGTCTATTTTTATTAAATATTTTATTATGAAAAGAATCATAAAATATATGACATTAAATAAAGTAATTTATTCACCTTGAAGTATTTCATGCTATGGTTTTTATATAATCAAGCTTGTAAAATAACTTTTCATGATAGGAGTTGTAATATATGATATCCAAAATTTGGTTTATGGATATATAAATAACTATAAATAAGGATTTCAGTGAAAATTTTAAGCACACATACATAATTGTTACCATTGTCCAGTCAAATTTATTATATGAAAATAAAATTCAATATCAATTAATTCAAATTATAGATAATTTTGATGATAACAAACTAATATATTTTAAAATTTTCAAAAATATGATTCAAGTTCTATTACGATAACAAATATTTAATTTAAAATTTGCAGTGTAGGATTGAAATTATAATGTTAATAGCCATGGAAATAGATTTGTATATACCCAATAGGTATAAATATGTTGAAAAATTTGTTAAATATTTTAAATTATTTCATTTTTATTAATTATTGAAAGATAAAGTGTAAATATAAATTGACTATTATGAATGATAAAATGCTAGGATAGCCTTTAAATTTTCGTTGTGTATGTGTGTGCGTATGTGTTGTGTGTTCATCGTTGTGTGTATTATTTTAAAAACTATCTTCGCATTTTACCAAGTCATATATGAAATATTGAGCTGATGATAAGTAGAATGGAATTAATTGGCAATGGACATTGCAAGAGCATATTCTCCAGAGTGGCTGATGGATACTTTAACACCAGTTACTCCAGCTTTCTTGGCGGCTTCAAGGGCATCACCGTGGAAGACGACTTCTGGGGCTCCAGAGGAAGCAATAGTGATTTCAATGTCTTTGAGGGGAGCACCAGCACCTTGTGTCCATACCTTTTCACCATGGAGAGAGAGTGAGGAGACAGCTTTGATCACAGATTCTTTAGCGGCCCACTTGCCAGCAAAGCTTGCATTAGGATCAGGGCGGGATTGGCAGTAGGCGACTTCTTCAGGAGTGAAATTGCGTTCGATGAATGTATCATTGTCAACATTAATAGCAGAAACAAGTTCAACATCAACGCCAACACCACGGCTATCAGAGCTGTTTAAGGGAAAGTTAGCTAATAAGTCCTTGGTAAGATTATAGTCGAAGGGCTGCTGAGGAGCTTTAGCAGAAGCACTCTTGAAGGCATAGCTCTTGGTCTTGTCGTCATAAGTAGCACGAGCAACAGGATTAAGATATACAGCAGATTCGAGCTCAGGAGAGTAAGGAGGAGCATTCTTAACTTGAATGAAGCTGGCAACTCCAGTCAAAGCATTGTGGAAGTAGCGGTAGGCTTTAGCTTGACGTTGGTTATATTTGACCTTGTATTCATTGTATTCAGCCTCAGTGAGGGAAGCGTACAAGTAATCAGGATGAATCAAAAGAACTTCACCACCAACTTGACCGAAACCAAATGATTTGATTAATGCAGCCTTGATACCATCAGTCTTGATAGTCTTGCTAGGATAAAGAATATATTCGAATTTCTTGAGATAAGAGTCGATATTATCGGCGTTACGATTACCAGGGATGATACCAGTGTTAAGGATTTGGATAGCACCGTTTAACATCCAAGCAGCGGCAGCACCCTTAGGATGACCAGTGAGGTATTTCTGGAACACACCGGGGCAAGAATTACCCTTCTTACGGCCTAAGTGACGGAATTGTTTGTCAACGACATCAGATTCGTTCTTATCGTTGGCCGTAGTACTGGTACCGTGGAATGAAGCTACACCAATATCGTCAACAGTGAGACCGAAGCTGGCAAGAGCACCACGGAGAGGAGAAATGGTAGGATCTTGGACATAAAATTGGTTACCCCAAGTATTGAGAGCGGCCTTCTCTTGACGTTGGGCCTCCTTAGTGATATGAGAAGTGCGGCTGTCGACAAACTCTTTCTCTTGTTCAAGAGTAGTGAGCTTGCCTTCAGATTTCAAGTTTCAACTTCTTCCTTAAGATATTCCAATTCATTTTCAACCCAAATCTTGATTTGACTACGGCTCTTAGCTAATTGACGAGAGCGATATTTGATATCCAAGAGAGGAGAAGGAATGGAAGTGGGAACTTCACGAGCAGTAGTCAAAATGCCTTGACCAGGAGCAGGAACAGAGCGACCTTCCTTATCGGTAGCAGTATTGGTTAAAGCGACAATGGAATAGATGGGAACACCCATTTCAATGGCAACCTTAGCATTCATCAAGATTTGAATACCAGAACCTTGAGCTTCCATAAAACCAGCACGAGAAGTGGTGGTGGGTCTAGACATTTCAGATGGAGTACGACCCTTGGCATATTCTTCAAGAGTATTGGATGTAGCCTTCATGTTGGCGAATTCTTCAGATCCTTCTTCTCCAAAATCGTCAAAACCACCAACAATGACAACCTTAGCTTTACCACTCATAATGGTATCAACACCAATTTCAACGGATTCAACAGCAGTGGCACAAGCACCGACGGGGGTCTTAATAGGACCAGATGAAGAAATCAAAAGCAAGTTAACCCAAGCGGGCAAAGTATTAATAAAGACTTCTTGCAAGACATCACTTTGGACGTCTTTTTCGAAGAAACGATCTCTATACATTTCAGTCAAACTAGCTTGACCACCTAAACCTGAACCAGAGGTATTACCAATTTCAGTGACGTGAATGTACTTGTAGAATTCATAAGGATCAGTGATACCAGCGGAGACAAGAGCTTCAACAGTTGAAACCAATACAAATAAGGAAACGCGTCAACTTGTTGAATGATATCATCGGGAAGACCGTAAGTTTTAGGATCCCAACCAGTTGGAACTTGACCTGCAACAAGACGATCAAATTGTAAGGCTTTAGGAATGTAAAGAGTAGCACCGCGACGGAATTTAACCAAGAATTGACCAGTTGACTTGATTTCAATGATATCAACCTTGTCACCATGCTTCTTCTTGAAGTGTTCTGCTTCTTCAGCAGATAATTCCATAGGTTCCAAGTCATGATCTATGACAACTTCGCGAAGAAAGTTCTGTTGTTGGGATCATAGCCATAGAAAAGTTCAGGCTCGATGACACGAATACCAGTGTGCTTCAAGATATATTCTTCGTATTTGGCTTTGATTTGGTTATCTTCAACAGGTTGGCCAGATTTAGCATCAACCCAACCAGTGTAAACACCACCAGACTTGAGGGGGCCATTGTGATGCTTAATCAAGCCCATCATCCAAGCCAATTCGATACAGCCTTCAAGAGAGAACTCTCCGAAAGCTTCCATTTCCCAACGAGTACGAGAATTACCCCAAGGACCAACTTCACTGTAACCAGTGACGACAACAACCTTTTCTAAGTCTAGCATACCCTGGAGTTGCTTGAGATTGTTGAAATGAGCGTGCTCCTTCAACTTGGGGAATTCGAATTTCAAGTTA
>JNEM01010297.1:0-17365 GCA_000697335.1 Conidiobolus incongruus B7586
AAATATATATATATATATTAATGATATATTTATTCAATATAATTTTTTTAGAAATATAAATATAATAATTTAGTTTATAAAAATAAATTATTATTATAAATATTATTATTGATATTGGCAATATATATATATACTTAATTCAATTTATATTAATAGCTGAATATTTATTTAATAAAAAAGAAAAATTTTTAATTATTGAATTATAACAATATAATTTAAAATTATATATTATAAAAGAATATTATACCAGTTTTATTGGTATAAATTTAAATTATTATGAATTTGAAGCTGAGGGGAATCAATCCACATTTAAATTTATTTGATAATCATAATTAAATATAGTTAAATAAAAAAAATATACACATGTTGAAAAATTAGTCGGAATGTCTTCGGAATGACTTGGGTAGGAAGTTCGTGATCGTTGATATGGGTGGTAACGATGTTGACTGGTTCATTGTGAAACTTCCAGAAGGGTTGAGAATATCTGACACGCGGTGAGGTCTTAGATCTCCGCTATCAAAGGATTGCCTTTGACTTGACGTGATGCTAGGCGCATTAAGCATTGGGGGTGAGAGTGCTGGAAGTGGCTGTGGTGATGAAGAGTTGCGATCATCTAGCGTGAGATTGGATAGGGGCCTGAGGAAAGGCGAGATGGAAGGGGGTGGCAGGATGGGACTAGGAAGATACTGGTGATGAGGGTGATGATGTGGGAAGAAGAGGGGAGAAGGCAATGGGGATGGCTGCTTGGGACTGATCTTAGAAGTCACAGGTGGTTCGAGAGGGGATGGCAGAGGGAGTAAGGAGGGAGAAGGATCAAGTGCTGGTTTAGATATTGGTGAGATCTGAATCCTGTGCTGGCGAAGATGCCTCTGCAAGTGGCCCAAATGGTGAAATGATTTAGTGCATGTAGATACAGGGCATACATGCTTGGTGGGCGATCCTTTAGATGGATCAGCATCAATACTCACTTCTTTGAATGAGACATTGTTAGCGCGTGTTGATTTTTTATTTTTACTAGGGTCTTTGGTATGAATGCGAGAATGTCTTGTCAATTCATCCGAACGAGAAAAACGTTTATGGCACCCAGGGAACTGACAAGAATGTGGCTTCTCTCCAGTGTGCGTGCGGATGTGTCTGGTTTGATGCTCCAATCGATAGAAGCGCTTGGGGCAAAAGGGGCATTCGAAAGGCCTAGGAGCTTCAGATGTTGATGGACTTTTTTTAGTTGTAGAGCTCTTGAGCTCAGATGGAGTAGGAGCAATTGCTACGCCACCGTTTAAGTCTTTGATCATGATTTTTAATTAAGGCTATGAAAAGAGTATGCTGGGTATTTATATTTAATACGGGTTGATTTTCAAAAAGGGTCAAGTGACATTAAGTGAATAATTGAAATCAGGACAAAAAACTTCACTAATTGATGAGTCACTTAATTCTCCTAATGTCCAAGTTTTCTATTTATACTCGATATTACATTAACGGTTTCATACACTTTAAACAAAACATTGACCAATCAATATGCATTAAGACAAGGTTAGATAGTGCATTCCTCTTTTAAATAGACTAACAGGGAAGAAAAACGTCCAGTTAATTGGTACGAATATATGAATCCATTTGACCTATCAATGGTTTAGGAGCAACATAACGAACTAACTTGCAAATTCATTGGCTGACGGAGATTGCCAATTCATATCACATTCTCCCCCTTTAACGGTTAATAAGCCTTATCCTCTAACACCTCGTTCCATCAAGCCAATGAAAGCGCTTTCTCTTCCCCACATTTCTGAAGATTATATTTCCAGATTGATAGAAGGGTATTTTAAAAATTTCAGAATATGGGGAATAAAGCTAAACTGATTGATTGCATTGGAATCAAAGAGCAATTCCACCTGATTGACCAATAGGACCGAGTCATTTCGATATCACATCATCTTATATAGCATCCTTCAAAGAATAGAACTTGTTAAATAACTTAAAAATATCAAAATTGATTAAAAATATGGGGAAATTTTTGAAATTTGTCAAACCACACTATTGTTATAATACACGTGTAACAATACAACCAAATTTGTTTCAATTTAATTAATGAGAATTTGAAAGTTTTTTGAATTCATAACTTTCAAAGAATTAAATATTAATTTGAGAAAGTGGATAATTTCAAAAAAAAATTTTAAAGTATAGAAATTCAAGTTATTTTTTTTTAATTTATATTTCTAATTATGGATAAATAGACAAATATAAATTATACATTTTGATTATTGAATATTCTTGTGATATATGATAATATATTAAATAGAATAATCTATTATAATTTATTAACAGAATATTTATATTTGGCAAAAAATACATCAAAATTATATTTAAATAAATTTATATAAAGCTTATTTTAACAAGAAAATATGATTAATAAACACATAATTCACTAAATCAATATCCTTGAAAGGATTTAAAATATATAAAATAAGCATTATTTATAATTTAATAGGTAATATGAATTACTAATTTTATCTTGGTGTAATTTTTCATTTTTTGATTAATTATTTAATATACTTGATTAATTATTCTTTAATATTTTAATTTATAAAAAAATACAATTATAATGAATTCAAATGGTTATATCCAAGTTATATTCATATATCGAGTAACATAATTAAACAAGAATAAATCAACAAAATATATTACAATTTGTAAAATTATAACAAAATATGAAAAGGCATTATTAAGTATTATTAATTAGTTATTAACTGTTTAAAATGAAATATATAATAGTTTATCCATTATTGAATAAATATTTTTTAAAAATATATATTTATTGTACATATACAAAGATTAAATGGATATTGATAAAAAATTTTTTCATTATATTAAATTATAATGAATTTATATTAATATTGATTAATTTTATCAAATTTTATTAAATATTATAATATTCAATCTAGTAAATAACTTGAATAATTGTTATATCTAAATTCACACAATTAAATGTGCAAATGATTATTAAAATCAAAATGTACTTAGATAGTACATAGTGTCAATTACTCGTGTAAAAATTCTCCAATTATAGTAATTCCACTATTCTATCCTATACCAATCAATTTGAGACTATTGTGTGTACCCCCAATTCTAAATAACTTTCAATTGGGACTGAAAATTAATTATAAACAAAATTGTGAGAAATAATTTCTTTACAAAATAATTGAATTTTAAATTGAAGTGTTAACATAGATTGAATCAAGGCCTGTATTACTTATTTATTAAATAAAACATTTTGTAAAAAAATGAGATAAAATAACTTTTTCTGAAATTAAATTAATATATTGTATATATTATAATATTTTATATTAGGAAATATTTAATATTGAAGTTGTAATTGAATTATTGCAAAATATTGGTTGATATATGAAATATTATTCGACAAATGGCATTAAAATTAGTTATTACTAATATTATTTTAATATTAATCAAAATAATACAAAAATTTTGAATATCAATTAAATCTATGTTTTCATATTATTTAATAATGATTCAATATAGTACTTTGTTTTGAAAATTATGAAGTCTTCAATTTATAGTTGAATTAATTAAATGCAATAAATGCTCAATGTATTACAGTTGTTTTAAATTTGATTCAATATATCTGTCATTAAAGACGATTAGTCGTATTAGTATTGACTGAAAAGGAAACTTCCTATGAGATAATGAATACAATAACTACTAAATTTATTGAACTTCTAGAGATGTGTGCATATAAAGTGATAACCTGGTTAAAAATATGTTGGAACATATAGAGATTAGTATTTTGTGAGTAGCTTAAATGATGTATTTATATCTTCTGGTAATAATATCAAAATGAAGTCTCAAAATCATTTAGCTCAGCTAAATACTGCAAATGAACTCGCATTTATATATTATAATCTCAACTCGTAAACTATATGATAAACTCAATCATTAATGCCAATATTTTGATTAATAATACATTATAATTATTAAAAATGAATTATGTAATAATTATCAAAATTCTGTTAAATTTATTATTGATAAATTAGATTATTAAATTGATGCATAATAATTTCAAAATTTCATAGATATATAATATTAGTATACTTTATCAAATTAAAAAAAAATTAAATAATCTACAATAACTTTAAAATATATAATTTTAACAAATTAAAGTTATTTATTTATTTTAACTAATTTAGTTATAATTTCAATGATTATCAACTATAAACTTAACTATTTGATAAATTATTATATGATTTCATTTTACCTTTAAACAAAAAAAGATTAAAAATTGATAAATATAATTTTAATTGATTTACAATGATATGATCTCTATTGTTGTTGTGATAACGCTGCGAAATTTGGTAGATTGATGAATCATTAATTAAATATCAGTTTGATTATAATATAGAATATCATTGAAATTATTTAAGATCTTTAAGTTAGAAAACTATCCAAATGAATTCGATAGAATCCATGGTTTTAAATATTAAACACATTGAAAAGATGATTGATCCTCTAAAATCTTATCTGAGTTTTAAATGGATTAAAACATCATCGATAATTTTTATATAACTCTCGATATTTGGATGATTTTTTAAAACCTTTTAAATATCAGACGATTTCAGGTATATGATAAATTCAATGGAATAGATGATAATATATTAATGATTTTTGGCTATTATAGCTTATATTTCATCATGATATATGCTAGATTACAAACAAGAATTTGCTAACATTGCAATTTCAAATTCTCCTTATAGTAAAAATTTGTACCGATTTTGATTCGATGATATAAATTTTAATAAAATTTTATTCTAATCTAAATGAAAAATATATTTAATTCTCCTCATTATTCATCTCAAAATTTATATTTCTCATTTTTATTTGCACCTAATTGATTACGATAATATATAAATTATTCTATCTCTCAATCAATAATATTAGTCATTTTTTCTTATATTAGGCCTAAATACAGTGAACATATTAGACAAGTCATCAATAAAATAATAATGATTATTAAAAAAATTGATTTAAATACTAATATAAAATTCAATCTGTTCAATTTAAAAAATTTAATTAGTATGTAAAAAATCAATTTATTCAAACCACTATTTATTTTACCAATGATATAATAACTACTTAAAAATTCTTTAAAAATTAGGTTATGATGAAATATTATGTAAAATATCAATATAATCATAAGTTCTGATTTTGTTTAGCAATTTAATTACTTTAAGATATCAAACAAACTTAAATTGATCAAGATTTAATTAAATTGGTTCGTAACTTATAAAATCATATCAACTATATTTTATTCACATAAGATTGTCACTCTATAACAAACTACGAGTCATGACAAAGCTTGGCCATTATCAATCAACACCCATAAATGGGGTAAAATATTTTCAATTCCACAAAAACAATAAACACTGAGAAGACTTAATAATAATTATTATTTGATTTATTATGATGGGGACAATAACATTAAACAATTAGTTTAATATAAATAAGATTTTGAAAAATAACTAACTAGGGAAAGAAAAAAAACTAAGTTTAATAACATTCACATCGGTTTAAAGTACTGAATTTAGTAATTTATAGATGATAGAAATAATCCATTTTTAAGGATGATGAATTTAAAAATAATTAATATTATATCTAAACTATATGAAATTTAATGAATTTTATAATTTATAGTTGTTAAAAAACTTCTGTTTTCTTGGAAAAACTTTGAATTATCTATTATTGGTCAAATTTTTTTAAATTATTAAGAAATTAGTAATCAGTTATATTGAATACTTGATAACTTTTGGCTTGATTTTAAAAATATATATTATCATCATAGCGATAAAAGTTTTTATATTTAATAATATAATAAATTTTATAAAATGCTGAGATAATTGGGTAATAAATTGATAAAAATTATTATCAAATCTCAGAGTAACAATATTGAGTATATATCCTTTGAAATGCTAAATATATCAAAATGAGCTTCATCGCAATTTAAATCTGATCAAAATATAAAGCTCTAATTAATCAGGCGCCTAAATAAGTAAGTGAACCAATTTAACTATCGAAGAATAATTTTTGCTATCAATAAATCATCATAATAGGAAATTTTCAATTTGATACCACCCAATTCTTTTAAATCTCCAAAGGATAGTTGATTTGGCTGAAAAATAAGAATTAAAAAAGCATAAAATTCATAATTAAATAAAACGATTTAAAACGATTGATTTTAAAATCAATAATTCAAATCATATAAATTCTAATTTTTTGTCTATCATTACTTAAATTTGTTAAAACTCATTCCTTGACCTATTTTTTTATCTACGAAAAGATATTGAATTTTTTAATTTTATCTGCGCTTAATTTTATCCTTTGTTGAGGATCAGCCACATTTAAATTAAGATCGTTGGAAATTTTTTAATTCATATATTAAAATCCTATATATAAGTTGTCCTATTATCTACTCGTAATCAATTGATACTCTCATATCATTTTCAATTCAATTGATTTTTTTATTTAAATTTTGGATATAATTATTAATATTCTATAAATTTTTAATTATAAAAATTATTTTTATATTTATTAATTATTTTTGATTTAATTTGGTATAAAATTTTAAATTATTTGATTCTTAAATTATGTCAGAAGAAAAAGTCCTAAATCAAATTAATTCTTCCCCGAATCCTCCCCCTAGAACTGGAACCAATGAGAAAAAGATCATTGAGCAGGAGCATGTTGAAGCTAAGGAAGATATTTCTCCAGAATTGGAGGCCTTGCTTCATACAGATCCCAAAGTGGGTCTCACAACTCAAGAGGCCGAAGAACGACTTGCTAAATTCGGCAAAAATGAAATCCCAGAAGCTAAAACCAATCCATTTTTGAAATTTTTGTCCTATTTTACAGGTGCCATTGCTTTTCTGATTGAAGCTGCGTGTATTCTTTCCGCTGTAGTAGGTGACTGGCTTGACTTTGGTATTATTTTGGGGTTGCTCTTCTTGAATGCTATCATTGGTTTTGTTGAAGAAGCTAAAGCTGAAAGTGCGCTCGACTCTCTCAAAGAAACATTGGCACTTAAATCTAAAGTATGGCGCAATGGTGAGTTGACCGAAATTGATTCTGCACTTCTAGTACCAGGAGATATCATTGTGCTTCGTTTGGGTGACATTGTTCCAGCTGATGCGAGACTGCTTGGTTTAAACGTTTCTGGAGATCCAACTGATAGTGAATTACAAATTGATCAGTCAGCTTTGACAGGTGAATCATTGCCAGTTGCTAAGAAGAAGGATTCGATCGTCTATTCCTCTTCCACCGTTAAGCAAGGGCAGATGATGGGAGTTGTTGTTAAGACTGGTATCAATACCTTTATTGGTCGTGCAGCAAATTTGATTTCAATGACTACTGAACAAGGTCATTTCCAGAAAATTGTCAATCAAATCGGAAACTTTTTGGTCATTATCACCATTGTATTAGTCATAATCATTTTGATTGTGTTGGTTATTCGAAGAGGTGTGAAGAACTTTTTAAGTGTCTTGACGGATATTGTAGTACTGACGGTTGCTGCAATTCCAGTTGGTCTCCCTACCGTTTTATCTGTAACCATGGCTGTCGGTGCCAAGCAACTCGCTGCTAAGAAGGTTATCGTAAAGAGGTTGACTGCTGTAGAAGAAATGGCTTCTGTATCCATTTTGTGCTCGGATAAAACTGGTACTTTAACACTCAATGAATTAACATTTGATGACCCATACCTGACCAATGGAAATACTGCTGAAGATTTGTTACTTAATTCATTCTTGGCTTCAGAACCAGGAGCAAACGATCCCATTGAATTAGCTGTGCGTAGGGCTGCTACCTCTACAGTTCCAGTTTTAAAAGAATTGGCCGATGGAAAAAAGCATGATGTACCCGGATTCAAAGTGTCATCCTTTGTTCCTTTTAATCCTACTTCCAAGCGTACAGAGGCAACTGTTATTGATTTGAATACTCAAAAGACTTTCCGTGTATCTAAAGGAGCACCTCAAGTTATTGTGAATTTGGTTGGTGGCCACGATGAAGCCGTGGAAGCTGTAAATGAATTAGCACGTAGAGGATTACGCGCTCTTGGTGTTGCAAGGACAAGTCCTGATGATTTAGAGAAATGGGAACTCGTTGGAATGATTGCATTGTTAGATCCACCACGTCCTGATTCTGCCGATACTATTGTCAGATGTAAGAAATATGGTGTAAGCGTTAAGATGATTACAGGTGATCAATTAATTATTGCAAAAGAAGTAGCTCACCGTTTGGGCATGCAAAGAGCTATCCTCGATGCTAACAAGCTGGTTGACAACTCAGTTACTGAGGAAGAGATTGCCAACCGTTGCGAACGAGCGGATGGGTTTGCTCAGGTCATTCCAGAACATAAATACCGAGTAGTAGAATTGCTTCAAGAAAAGGGTCTTCTAGTGGGTATGACTGGTGATGGTGTCAACGATGCACCTGCTCTTAAAAAAGCGAACGTTGGTATTGCTGTACATGGTTGTACTGATGCCGCTCGCTCTGCTTCCGATATCGTTTTGTTAGCCCCAGGATTGTCAACTATTGTTGATGGTGTTGTAACATCAAGAGAAATTTTCCAGAGAATGAGATCTTACGCCCTATATCGTATCACTTCAACAGTTCACTTTTTAATGTTCTTCTTCATTGTTATGTTGGCATATGATTGGACCATGCCACCAATTTTACTTATATTCATCGCAGTATTAAATGATTTGGCAACCTTAGTCATTTCTGTCGACAATACTCAAATATCTAATCGTCCCGATAAGTGGAGGATTGGTCAATTGATTACCATGTCCATTGTGCTCGCGTCGTGTATCTGTATCATGTCTTTTGCTCATTACTTCTTAGCCAGAGATTACTTCTATGTACCCGATGATGAACTTCAGACCATCATGTATCTCCATATTTCATCCATGCCTCATTTCGTCATCTTCTCCACTAGACTTCCAGGCTACTTCTGGACAAATCTCCCATCATGGGTCTTCTTTGTAGCTGTCATGGGAACTCAAGTGTTCGCTATGCTAATTTCAGTATTTGGTGTACCTGGATTGACTACTTCTATCGGTTGGATTTGGGGCTGGTCCATTATTGGTATTTCTTTGGGCTGGTTCGTAGTTTTAGACTTTGTCAAAGTGCAGCTCATTAGAATTTGGAGCTTCAAGCTCACTGCTACTCTCTGGCCAACCACTTCGAGAAGACAAAAATTAAAGGTGCGAAAAGCAAGAGCAGTTGTTAGAAAGAGACTCGATGTTAATATCAGTAAAATGAAAGTCGGATTAACTATGGTGGAAGCCTTGAATGCATATTTGAATCAGAAGATTTAATTTCTATTCAAATCAATAGAAAACAAATATATTATTGTGTGCATATTTACTATTAATTGAATACTCACTTTCATATTACAGACTTTATGACTCATTAATAAATTTTTTTATTAACTCCTAATATAATTTTTATAATTTTACCAAACTCATTATTATAACTAATGATTTCATTAAGTTGGAATACACTGATTAAATTCTGTATAATTTATATAAAAATTGTATTTATTCGTTTTTATCAAAATTTAATTATTGATCTATAATCCTATATTGATTATATTCAAATAAGCAAGCATAGATGTATTAAATATTTCATGAATATATCTTAAGTTTAATGAAAATGTATTCATCTAATTATATTTTAGCCAATATATTCATATGTAACTTACATTTATTATTCATTATCTAAAAATATTCAAATTGATTTTTGAATATATTAAGACCTTGAACTACGTATATAATAAATTTATTATTAATTTGAATAAAAAAAACTAATCATTTTTGTACAAATAAGTGTGATTTTATAAAAGATATTACCTTTTTTGAACTGTGTAGAATTATCATGAGTTTAATTATTCCGATTTTTCGGTTTCAATATATATCATATAACTATTAAATTTAATTAAAATATTAATTCAAATAATATATATTGTTGAAATTAAAAATCGGTTTTCTTTCTCCTAATTTTAATATTAATTAAATTAAGTTAAAATATATAATAATAAATGAGAATAGCTTGTTAAGAGTCATTCATATATAAAATAGTCTTATTATTATTGAATATCTATTGTTTACATATTTTAATAAATTTTAATTTAAACTCTTTAATATAAAAATGTACTCATCAGATTTTTTGTACTTATCAAATTATATGAAACATTTATGATAAAAGAGCCAATTGTAATTTATGGGTATTTTAACTTGATATCGGATAAGTTATATGAAATATTGAGGTGATTCAACCTATTTCAAACAAGTCTCTAAAAGGATTCAAATATTCTATTTGGCAAATATCAATCAATTTTAAAATAGATACAACATTTGTTTCATTTGTATTGGATATTTTTGCGAAATTTGAAATGATAAAAAATTGGTGCAGGTTTATTATGTGCGGAGATTGATTTTTGAAAATTTGAAACCTAATTCAAAATAAAATTTATCCTCTTCAAAAAATTTATCAATGTATAGCAAGAAAAGGAAAGAAATTTAGTTATAGTGATTTTAGGATAAAAACATATTAGTTATACTGTTATTACATTTATATTTAGTCAGTTTTCATTATCTCTGACGCTTTACAAGCTGGTAAATATTTTGCCGGATCGTAGATTTCAACTTAGGAATTGGTTTCAAATTTGCAAAAACAAGATGTCCGCTCCTAATATTACATATTAAAAGTAATATAGTATATTTTCATTTAATTTGGCAAATATGTAGCTAATTCAATATATAAGTAGCTGCTATATAGATTTTTATCCAAACTATTAATCAATTTTGATGATTTGTACTTGAAATGAGGGGGAAAATGTTATTTGAATTAAAAAGTAAAATAGAATAATAGGTTGGTTTAATTAGAGCGACAATTTCATGAACTTGAAACAATGATTATATTCTACTCATTAACAATATATATCTATTAAAACATACTCGAATTGAATAAATCCATTGAACTATTATGAATATTTAAAATTCATATTGATAAGTGATAAAGTATATTGTAAATATAATATTATTTCAATGATTTAAGCATGTAATAATAAACTAGAAATTTTAAAGCAAATTTAAATAATTATTAAAAATTTAAGTTGTAAAACTTTTTAAAAATCAAAATCATTATTTTTAATTATAAATTTCAAATATTATATAATTTATAAGGATATTAATTACTATTAATTTATATTTTGCTCGAAAAATTATTTAGTCATCTGTAGTAAAAATCACTGTGATGAATATTATTTAAAAATATTTTAGGCAATAATTACAATCATCACATCATTCCAAGATTAACAGATCTAAAATCAACAGGATATTATTATTAAGTCATATTGTAACATGAAATTTGATAAATTGGCTAGTTATTGATTGTGTGAGACAAACAAACTGATGTTAATGCATACCATTTATACTGTGGAATAAAAATAATAAATCTAGGTTAATAAGATCAATTATATGTTTAAGAGGTGTCAATACTCATATTTATATATACATCTCGACCCATGAAAATATACTTTGAAATATCTTAAAAGTCATATTTTAGTAAGTTATCAAAATGGATGAAATATGAATAATTTGGATATTAAGGTTTATAATTTATTCATGATTTTAAATTTATGAGCATTAATGAATATAAATCAGCTTATAATCATGAACTTATACACGAGAACTAGTAACAATCACTAATTGAATCCAATTAATTATAATTTTGTCAAATTATAGATTTATATGAAAATATGTAGAATTCAATATAATTAGGTTTTTGGCCAAAGATGAGGATATTCAGGCTCTGAAAATCTCCACTCAGATTCCAAAAATTTGTCCACTTTGGCCTGGATCAGTGACAATTTGGACGCATTCGAATTAAATGGAGTCGGATTAGTTGCAGGCTCTAAACTTGTAGATTAATGAATTGAGCTCTCGAGCTTTCAGTTAATTTGTTTATTTACCTGGAAATACAAATTTAGGCTCTAATAACATAATGGAGAGAATTAGTATGATATAATTTTGATGAAGGTTAGCAGAATATATTACTTGATGATAGGAAAAATTGATCTAAATTTAATTGATTGACTAATTGACTAAGCCCTAATTCATGAACTAAAGGGTTGACTACACTATAAATATTGCAGTCAAACTTGGAAAATCAAGTATGATTTTTACCTTCATTAGAGAATAAATCAACAGGTGTAGTTTTTAAAAGTTTTCTGGATGTTTTAGTTGCTGAAGCTGGTGGTGGTCTTTTATTAGAATACATTTTTATTATTTTATTAATCATTTACATATGAATGTTCATATAATTTAAGTCATTTTTAATATTTTGAAAATTATGGGATAAATTGATTATTACTTTCAAGTTTTCATTTTATAAATTTATATAAAAATATTATTAAATTTACTCTACCATAAAATATTCAATATCTATTACTAATAATATGTTATCAAAATATATAATATGTTTTTTTGATTATATTTGATTAAAAATTATACAGAATTAAGACATAAAGATAATATCATTCTCTATAGAGGCAGTTTATTATGTTAAGAAAACAAATATATCATTAGTTTTTAAATAGATTACATATTAAATTATGTATGTTACAATAGGTAATATCATAAACCAATAAGTACTTACCACCTCTGATTATTCAAATTTTGTCATAACCTTGAATTTTAATGAATTGATTATTATGAAGTTCAGTTGATTACTGATATATCATTATATCATATTTTTGAACGAATTTAATGTAATTAGTAAGCGAATTATGAGTATTTTAAGTGATATTATGCTATATTCCTAATATATGCAACTAGTAAAATTGAGGTGCAGAAATTTTATAAATTTTGCTGAATACATTGTTTGAATTTAATATACAGATACAACACTGAATGATTATAATAATAAAAATAAAACAAAAATTAAGATTACTATTAATCAAAAATTTGAATTGATTAATAATATTTTAATGTTATTAGAATAAATTGAAATATATTTAAAGCTATATTTAAAAATATATTAATTCCAGTGGATATTTAGGTGATTCAATTTTGATAAAAGTAAAACAAATATAAACACAGATTGAATAAATTTTAAAATTGTAAACAATTAGATTAAATTGAAGAAACAACATTGCTATTTAAACTGTTGTATATATTTCAAAAATTATTATTTATATGTGTGTTCAAAAAATATTTTAAAGTTTAATTTGATCGACAAAAATCTATTTTTCTGGTAACTCGAATATAAATATATGGTACAAAATAAGGGGGAATTTATTATCTTTCCGTGAATAGTTTATTTTTGATTTTTATTTTATATATGTTAATTAAAATATATAATATATAGTTTATTTTAAAATAAGCTTACTTTTGTGTTTTTCCACTGTTTTATAATATTGATATAAAATTTATAAATATTACAAAAATTTACAATAAATTAAAAGTTGCATATGTTTGAATAAAATGTTTAATGCTGATCAAGTGTGTTATTAAATGTTTTTTATAGTATTATTGTTCAATAAATCAAGTTTTTATTAGTAATTGTGGTACTAACAAAGAATCATGAGATATTACCTCAAATTTTGCGAATGAAAAGTATATTACTGATAGAGATTTATATTTAGCCCAAATCTGAAATTCTTTATTTAATATTGATATTTATTGTTTATTCATTAATTTCATTATTTGATTTTTAATGAACCTGATTAAAATATTAATTAATTATCTCAATAGAGTATCAGACTATCATCATCTTGCAAAGTTCAATATAATTCAAACATATTCAATAGTTTAATCTGATAATTATATCAAAAACAAATTTAAAATTCAACTTAATATCTACGCCATGTCACATAATGTCATATTGAATAAAATAATCATTAAATAATATTTTTTATATATCTCGATGACGATATACTATTAAAGCAGGTCAAACTAAGCAAAGATCAGAGATAGAAAGATTGAGTGACTTGATGGTGTTAAAAGGCTTTTTAGCGGTTTAATTCCAATTCGATTTGATTCAAAATGTTTAGTTTCACTTAAATATTTACCGCATATAAATATTAATTTAAAATTTTTCAAAATAAATTGTGAATAATGTATCATTAATTTTATAAACAATCTTATATGGTATCAAAATACATATTCAGTCTTACTCTATGCATTTTAAATTAATTCAGTCATTAAAAATTGTACTGTGAGCACTTGACAAAATTTGTAATATACAATATATTTCAAATTATGAAATTTTATTGATTATTATAAATATAAATATAAATATTAAAATAGCAGGTCAATATTGACAACATGATTTCATATGGATTTTTCTATATAATAAATGACCTGACTTGTCCAAATAAATTCCTTTGAGAGAATATTAAATACAGATTAAGCTAAAGGTTCATTTTAAATATGTTATAGATATGACGTGGGGTAAGTAAATGCTATTATATCAAAATAGTATTAAGAGTAAATGCTATCAAAAATATAGCATATACAATAGAAATTAAATGAGAAAGAATATTAGAAAATATTAATAGAATAATGAAAAGGGGGAATAAGTGTATTCATGATTATTTAATCTGTTGTTAATAATGATAAAGGAGTAGTTAGAAGATGAGAGGAGAGTAGTTCCATTGATTTAAAATAAATTTGCAATTACATAATGATACAACAGCCTCCTGAAGAGTTGGAAGTATTCTTATTTTGTCCATTTTCTAAAGTATTATGATGGAAATTTTCCTTATTGTATCTTCTTATCTCTTTAACAAGTGCGAAGAATGCTTCATCCACATTAATCTTTTGCTTGGCACTGCTTTCCATGAATTGACAATTTAAAGCTTGAGCTAAATCTTGTCCCTCTATAATTGAGAATAAGTGATTAATATTAATCGAATGTTATTTGGTTTAATGATGATAAAAATTATTCGGAATAATAAATTATAATTAATATGAGTATACAAGTTATAAATTGCTCAAAAACACTTAGATAAAGGTAATAAATTTTAAGAATTCAAATGGCTAAAAAATTACCTTGGTGTGAAACTTGTCTCTCACTATCGAGATCACTCTTATTTCCAATTAAAATTATTGGGAAACTGTCCCTATCTTGTACTCTCAATATCTGTTGATGAAAAGTACTAATTTCTTCAAACGAGGACCTTGAAGTTATACTATAAACTAGTAAGAACCCTTCACCTGTTCTCATATATTGTTCTCTCATAGCACTAGTAAAGATATAGGGTAAATAAAAAGGGAGCAAGCCAATATAGATAAATTTACCTATATTCCTCTTGTCCGGCAGTGTCTAAAACATCCAATAAAGCGACATCATCGTCAATAACACATTGCTTTCTATAAGAATCTAAATGAAGGTGATTAATATAGAAATTAGGGAAATAAAAAAAAAGAATAAGTACCCTCAATAGTAGGATCATATTCGTCAACAAAGTGCGATTGAATAAATTGAATAGTTATAGCAGATTTTCCAACACCTTATATAAGTAAAAATGATATTGAGAATTATTCCAAGAAAATAAAATTTAAATAAATTACCACCACCACCAACAACTACTATTTTGTATTCTTTCATAGGTTGCATTTTGTATTATAAGTTAATGAAGGATATGAATAAAAAGAATATACAATAAAATAATATGAATTAATATAAAAAGGTTGAATAAAAATAAAAATAAAAATAATAATAATAATAAACCAGTAAAAGTAGGTTTGAAATAACCGTGAGTTTAACAATTGAAAGTGAATGTTTTAAAAAAATGGTATGGTATTATTATGTTTTCTATGAATTGTTAAAAAGAGTAAAATTCAATATTCGAGATTGAATGTCCACTTGAATAGAACTAGATTTGAACCAGCAGTACTCAACCTCTGATTCGGTAATGGCCCTGTGATGCGCTCTCCCTTTCGCACGCTCTGATTGGCTCTTAGAATCCAATTGACCATACAATTTCGCTTATGCTCATTGGGCAATTCATCCAGTTTACTTTAACACCATCTCTAGCCAACCTTACCCAATCCTACTACCACAGTATTAGTAAAAGTAAATTATACCAAAATTAAACTTACTAAGATAGCAATCAACGTGACTATACAATTTTATCACTCCTTTCAGCCGAAAACAGTCGACCAACTTTTGAATACTCTCGCTTCTCCACCCCTCATTGGCCCAATTTGCCTCCTCAAGTTTCAGGAGAAAGTGTCTCGCTTATCCAATCTCAACTAATGCTCGCGATATAACCGATTCACGAGATCATTGACTAAAACAGTCTATTTCCCCAGTTTTACCAAGAGACCTTCTGTATTGGTAATACTGAAGTGTGATAATAAGTATTTAAACACATCTGCAATACTAATATACTTCATTTATTATTCAAAGACAAACAGCCTAATTCTCTATTGAGTTAAATTAAAATTGAATTCCGGTTAATGTTACATTGTGATCACTTTGAATTGTTTTGATTTAATTTTATATTATTGTGAAAAATTATTTTACCCAAATTCAAAAAATTCTTCTAATTAATTTTAAATAGTAGTGTATAATTTTTTCTCAAATATATTAACATCCAAATATTTTATCTTTAAAAAAAAGGTTAAATCTTAATAATTGAAAATCAAAGTATAAAAATAAATTTCATTACTTATTTACTGTTCCTAGAATTTTCATTGGTTATGAATATAGCTATGAATATTTAATAAAAAATTAGATAAACTATCACTTATAACACATAAACTTGAGTATTTTTTATATTAGTGTTTAGTTTTAAAAAATATGACACTAAATACACTATTGTTATTTTTAATCAATCTTAAATAATTTGACTATAGTTTTGCCTCAAAAATACAAAAATTAATTAATATCTCATTAAATAACTCTAAATATTAAGAAAAAGAAAAAATTAAGATTATAATAACTCCAGGTGGATTCAAGATTTTCTTGGTCTATAATATCAAATAACTCTCTAATTAAAAAATCAATATTTAACCTAAAAAACAAAATACAATATATAAGAGTATTTTAAAAAATAAAAAATAAAAAAATAAGTTTTTTAATTATAAATATAATATTTTAAAATAAGTTTTTTGAGTATAAAGTTATTTTGGATATTGGATGAAAATATAATTATAATTGTTATTGTCTTTAAAACTTATTATAATAAAAATATATAAGAATTATTTTTTAAAGCTATTTTTATATTTAAAATAAACTCTGTTAATATAATTTTAAATTTATTCAAACTTAAGAAAATTAATAAAAAATTATTAATCTT
>JNEM01010307.1:0-11918 GCA_000697335.1 Conidiobolus incongruus B7586
ATTTTAATAATTATTATTCTAATTTAAATATATTTTTATAAGTTTTTAATATATAAAAATCATTTCAATAAAATAATAAAAATAGTATATAAATAATAAATATTTTAATTAAATTATCATTAAATATATAATTTAATAAATTATATATATTAATAATTTCTTAATTAAATCAAAATTATTATTTTATATGATATTTATAAATGAATAAGAATAGTTAAGGATAGAGAAAGCAAGTCTTTTAATACTTTAGGAGATATATAATAACTAGATCCTTTAGTATTAAGGTGTTAATTAATATTAATAAAAAATATATTAATAGTTAGGTAAAAAGATTTATTTATGTAAGAAGTAATATAAACCTCAATGTAAACTAAAGAAAAAGATTTAAGTTTTTTTTATAACTAACTAAAATATATATGCATAAGTATGCAAGGCTAAGTAACAATAAGATATTTTAGATATAGATTTGTAAAATGTTGATAAAACCTAATTTAGATAATCAAGTCTTTAGAAATGAATTAAAATAAGGAAAAATATCAATTAAATAGCAATTATCATAATACTTATAATATTATTATCTATAAACTAACTTAATATATAAGTTTTTTAAAGAAAAATTATATTTAAAATATTCTTTATATTGATTTATAATAAAATAATCTATATAATGTTTTATAAAAAACAAAAATAAATAATATATATATTAATTATCAATTTTATTATATATAGGTAGGAATATTGTTAAGAGACTAGTTCTTTAAATTCTTATATATACTTTTATATAATCCAATTAACTCTAAATTATATAATTAATTTATACTTATATAGCTAAATTAATTGTATAAATAACATTGAATTATCTAATAAATTAAATTCCTCTTTTTCTTCTTAATTTTTACTATTTTTACTTTTATACTATTTCTAAAATTGAGACTATATTCTATTAATATTGTAGGATATTAACACTACCTAATATAAATCTTAATATATTAGTAACTCATCTTAGTTTAAAACTTAATTAAACTTTATTTACACTTGTATACTATAGCTACATTATATTACTACATTCTACACTATATTATTTTTATATTAAGTTTTCCTCTATACTATATTAGTTTAATTACAACTATACTTATATAGTAGTAGCAATAAAACTATTAAAAACCTACTAAAAATTAATAACTATCTGTATTAAACTTAATTATTACTATTTTAAATTTTATTTATAATTTATTTCATTTAAATTTAATATTATATACTATAATACTACTAAAAAAAGAAATACCTTTATATTACTTTAATGATAATAATAGCTTAATTACTAAATAAATCTAAAACTTTAATCTTTAAAAGTTTACTACCCTCTAAAAAGTTTATATTAAACAATTTTTTATTAAAAAAACATGTTTTAAAGAGTTTAAATCTAATAAACTAGTTACTTTATTAGAGTTAATACATTAAACTACCTACTTAGTGTTTTTAAAAACAAATTAACTACTTATAACAGTTTTAAAAACCTTTACTAACTTAAAAACTACCTTAAAAACATAAAGAAATACTTTAATTTAATTTTTAATAAAGATTTAGAGAATATCTTTAAATTAGCTACTTTTTTTTGGAAAAATTTATTTATTTTTAGTAGTTAACTTATTATAAGTTTAATCTTAAATAATCTTTAAGAGGATAACCTACTACAAAAATATAAATTTTTAAACAATTAGAAAAAGTTTTTAAAGAGAGGTATTACCTAAAAGATTAAGTTTAATTAGTAAGAGAAAAGCTTTCCTAGCTTAAATAAAAAACTTCTACAAAATAATTAATTGAGAAATTTAATAAAATATACTTAAATATATTAAATATCACTGAAGAAAAACAAATCTATAAACTATTATAATACTTTAACCCTCAAGTAAAGTTTTAATTAGTTAATAAAAAATACTTTAATAATATGTTTTTTTCTAATATTTATAATGTAATAATTATAATTAATAATATCTTTTATACTATAATTAAATTTTCCCACCTTAAAAATTAATCTTTTAAATTTTACTTTAACTTACTTAAGTTTCAAATGATAAATGTTTCTGCTTTAAAACTTTATGAGAAAACCTTTAGTAAAGAAGTTAAAACCTACTTAAAAGTAAATAAAAGTTGCTATTATTGTTGAAAAACTTAAGTCAACTATAAAGCTAAAAAATACCTTTTAAAAAAGCAACATCTGTTTAATTTTCAATAATTTTAACTTACCTACCATAAATCAAACTTGAATAATATTAATATAACCTTAGAATTACTTTTTTTATAATTAGTTAGTAGATTCTAATCTAATCCACAAAAATTCTAATAAACTAATGATTCTATAAATTAAATTATATATACTAAAGAAATCTAACTGATTAAACCATTAGAAACTAGAAATATTCTAGTAACTAATTTATCTTATATTTTTTTACCTTTAACTATCACTTTATTGTTTGTATTAACTAGTTTTTTTGTAGATATACCTGTTAGTGTTTTAATTAACTTTAGTTATTTTAGTTATATTATCTCTTCTTTTATTGTTTCAAAACTATTTTTACCTACTTAAAAAAACAACTTAATAATTAAATATACTAACAACTTAATAGAACAAACATTTAACACTATATCTAAATACTTATTATTACCCCTTAACTACTCCCAATATATTAAATTCCTAGTTAGTAACATTAGTTATAATTTTATACTAGGTTAAAATTAGTTTAAATATCACAGTTTTATATCTATGAATATTACCCTATAAAGCTACAAATCTATTTTTTTTATATTCTAAAATAAATTAGTGGAATTAATCTTAAAAAATCTACATTACCCTATTATAAAACTATTAAATACTTTATTTAACACTAACTCTACAATTGTAACAAATAATTCTATTATTATAAGTAAAAATCAATGTAAAAAGCTAATTAAAAAACCTAAATAATTTATAAAGATATGTATTTATTTATTATTTAACTATTAACACTTCATTTGTTAATTTTAATAAGGTTATATCTAATAACCACTTCCTATATAATACAATAAGTTAATTTGCTAATGTTTTTAAATTTGTAAATAAATTACCACCTAAATATAATATTAAACACAAAATTAAATTAATCCCTGGTATATAACTATACTTAAAACTTACTATTTATTTCTTAAACAATACTAAACTTTAAAAGAAGAAATCTAAAAACTACTTGAAAATAAATACATTAAACTTTCTTCCTCACTATAAAAATCTCTAATTTTTTTTATACAAAAGGCTAATGGTGGTTAAAGATTATATATTAATAACTATGTTTTAAACTTTAAAACTATCAAGGATAAAACTTTATTATTAAACTTATATGATGTTAAAGATAAACTACTTAAATTAATTATATTTACTAAACTAAATGTTGAGAATAAATATTACAATATTAAAGTTGAAGAAAATTCTATCCCTTTAAATATTTTCAATACTCTTTTAAATCACTATAAATTTACTATTATAAACTTTAAATTATATAATACCCTTGTAATTTTTACTTAATTTATCAATTCCCTTTTTAACTTTATTTTTAATAACTTTTTTATCACCTACTTTAATAATATCTTGATTTATTTAAAAACTAAAAAAGAATATATTTAACATGTTAATTAAGTTTTACAAATTATTCAAGAATATAAATTACCTTTAAAATTATTAAAATGTATTTTTTAGTACCTCTTCTATTTTTTTCTATAGTTATATTGTTTCCTTTTAAGGAATTAATATTAATCTAACTAAACTTAATAGTGTTAAAGTTTTTAATATATTTATAAACAAAGATTAGTTTATGTTTATATTTAAATTATTAAATTACTTTAAAAATTTTATTGATTCTTTTATTGAATTTATTGTTCTTTTTACTAATCTCTTAAAGAAAAACTTTTTTTTTAAATAAACCCCACTATATACTTTCTACATAAATGTTTTAATTTTTTATATTACTAATGTTTTTACTTTATTTATCTTTAATTTAAAACTACCTACTATTATTTTTACTAACTTTAATTTTTTTGTAATTAATAAATAATTAGCCTAATTTAATTTTAATTTATATTTTACCTTATAACTATAAAATAAAATAATAAATAAAAGAGAATAAGTTGAGTTTAACTTTACAAATGTTACTTTAAAACCAATAATATTCTGGTTAAGAAAAATAAACCCAGTTAAATTAAAATACCTAGTTTATAAATAAAAACTTTTTGCTTTAGTAAAAATAATTGAAAATCACTTACATTTCTTATTCTACAACTTTTTCTTAGTATTTACAAATTATAAATCACTTATCTACTTAAATACTCAAAAGTATTTATTAAGAAGATAAATTAAATAGATTAAAATTATCTAAGCTTATTTTTTCTTTATTTAATATCTTTTAGGTTAATAAAACTATGTTATAGATACTTTATTAAGAAATTTTACATACTTACCCTTTTATTCTAATTATAAAAATCCAGCAAATATTAACTTAATGATTATTAATAAAAGAAATAAAGAATTTATTAAACTACTTTAAAAAACACTATTAAATAATAATTTCTTTATTTTAGTTAAAGAGGAACTCTTTAAACTATTACAAAACTAACTAAAATATATTAAAAGATTTAAAATTATCAATAACTTATTATACTATAATAATTATCTATATATTCTTAACATCCCCAAGATTTAACAAATAATATTTAATAAATGCTATAACTTACCTGTTAGAAAACATTAAAACTAATCAAAAATTATTAAGAGAATTAAAATAAAGTATTACTAGCTTTCCCTAGTTAAATTAATTTAGAAATACACTAATACCTGTGATATATGTTAAAGAAATAAATATAATACTCAACTAAAATATAGTAAACTTATTTTTTTATAAGTCCCTAATAAAATTTAACAATAAATCTAACTTGATTTTATAGAAATCCTTAAATTAATAAATAGTTATAATAACTTATTAATTATAATTGATTCATTTTCTAAATATGTTTATTTTATTCTTTATTTCAAAACTTCTATAACTAAAGATGTTGTATAATTGTTATTCTCTAATATTTTTACTTACTATAAAATTCCACAAACTATTATATTTGATAGAGATGTATAATTCAACTTTTAATTCTAGAAGTTACTATCCTTTTTTTTAAAATTAACCTAGTTATGTTTACTATTAATTATCACTAAACTAATAAACTTGTTGAAAAAATTATTAAAACCTTAAAACAAGTGATTAAAGCTTATATTAACACTAATTAGTTAAATTAAGATGCTTATATCTACCAACTCTAATATTTATTTAATACCTTTATTAATAAATCAATAGGTTTTAGCTTTTATTTCATCAATTATAACAAACATCTTAATTTAATAATTACTCTAAAACTTTACATTAACTTACCTTTAAACATTGTTGAATTCTAATCCAATATTAAACATATTAATTCCCTTATCAAATTTAGCTTAGAAGAAAATTAAAGGATTATAGAATAACAATACTCAAAGTTATCTAGAAACCCTTTTAAATATAAAACTAGTATGTTTATATATTTAGAACAATTTGTTTTTAAACTTACCTTATTTAAATCTAGCTTAAATCCCAAATACTTACTATTATATTATAATCCCTATAAAATATAATCTATTGATTTAAATTTTAAAAATATTACCTTAGAATTATTTCTAACTTTGAAGATCAACTTTACCTTTCACATATCTAAAATTAAACCATACTTTGAAGATTTTAACACTTTTCTTAATTAATTAAAAACCTTAAAACTAGATCTAATTATTAATTAAGATAGAGAAGAAGAATATTATATTGATTACATAATTAAGTTTAAATTTATTAGGAATAAACTTTATTTTTATGTAAAATAGATGGGTTATCTTATTAAAGAAGTTATATAAGAATCTCTAGAAAATATTAAGAATACTTTAACTTATTATACCTATTTGTAAAAAATTAAGGAGTATGTCTCCTCTAAAAAATTTATTAAGGGAGTATTAAAAAACTAATTCTTTAAATTCTTATATATACTTTTATATAATCCAATTAACTATAAATTATATAATTAATTTTTACTTATATAATTAAATTAATTGTATAAATAGTATTGAATTATTTAATAAACTAAATTTTTTTTTCTTCTCAATTCTTACTATTTTTACTTTTACATTATTTTTAAAATTGAGACTATATTCTATTAATATTGTAGGATATTAACACTACCTAATATAAATTTTAATATATTAGTGACTCATCCTAGTTTAAAGCTTAATTAAACTTTGTTTACACTTGCACACTACAGCTATGTTATATTCTTATGTTTTACATCACACTACTTTTATATTAAGTTTTCCTCTATACTATATTAGTTTAACTACCACTATACTTATATGGTAGCAGCAACAAAACTATTAAAAACTTACTAGAAATTAATAACTATCTGTATCAAACTTAATTATTACTATTTTAAATTTTATCTATAATTTATTTCATTTAAATTTAATGCTATATACTATAATACTACCAAAAAAAGAAATACCCTTATATTATTTTAATGATGATAATAGTTTAATTATTGAGTAAATTTAAGATTTTAGTTTTTAAAAACTTACTACCCTCTAAAAAACTTATATTAGACAACTTTTGATTGAAAAAAATATGTCTTAAAGAGCTTAAATCTAATAAACCAACTATTTCACTATAGTTAATATATTAAACCACCTCTTTAGTATTTTTAAAGACAAACTAACTACTTATGATAGTTTTAAAAACCTTTACAAGCTTAAAAACTACCTTAAAAATATAAAGAATTACCTTAATTTAATCTTAGAAGAAAATTTAAAGAATATCCTTAAATTAGCTACTTTTTTTTTAGAAAAATTTATTTATATTTGGTGGTTAACTCATTACAAGCTTAATCCTAAAAAATCTTCAAGAGGATAACTTACTACAAAGATATAAATTTTTAAACAATTAGAAAAAGCTTTTAAAGAGAGGTATTACCTAAAAGATTAAATTTAATTAATAAGAGAAAAACTTTCCCAGCTTAAATAAAAAACTTTTACAAGATAATTAATTGAGAAATTTAATGAGATATGATTAAACATATTAAATATCACTGAAGAAAAATAAATCTATAAACTATTATAATGCCTTAACCTTTAAATGAAGCTCTAGTTAGTTAATAGGGAACACTTTGATAATATGTTTTTTTTTAACATTTGTGATATAACAATTATAATTGATAATATCTTTTATTTTATAACTAAATCTTTTTACCTTAAAAATTAATCTTTTAAACTTTACTTTAACCCACCTAAATTTCAAATAATAAATGTTTCTGCTTTAAAGCTTTATAAGAAAACCTTTAGTAAAGAAGTTAAAGCCTACTTAAAAACAAACAAAGGTTGTTATTACTGCTAAAAAACTTAAGTTAACTATAGAGTTAATAAATACCCCTTAAAGAAGCAACATCTGTTTAATTTTCAACAATCTTAACTTACCAACTATAAATCAAACTTGAATAATATTAATATAACTTTAGAATCACCCCTTTTATAATTAGTTAACAGATTCTAATCTAATCTACAAAAATTCTAATAGACTACTGATTCCACAAATTAAACTATTTATACTAGAGAAATCTAATTGATTAAACCATTAGAAACTATAAATATTCTAGTAACTAATCTACCTTGTAATTTTTTACCTTTAACTATTATTTTATTGTTTGTGTTAATTAATTCTTTTATAAACACACTTGTTAGTGTTTTAATTGATTTTAGTTGTTCTAGTTATATTATCTTTTCTTTTATTGTTGTAAAACTATCTTTACCTACTTAAAAAAGTAACTTGATAATTAAATATACTAACAACTTAATAGAATAAGCATCTAGTATTATATTTAAATATTTATTATTACCCCCTAACTACTCCTAATATATTAAATTCCTAGTTAGTAACATTAGTTATAATTTTATACTAGGTTAAAATTGATTTGAATATCACAATTTTATATCTATGAATATTACCCTAGAAAGCTACAAATTTATTTCTTTCACATTCCAAAAAAAAATTAGTGGAATTAATCTTAAAAAACTTATATTACCTTACTATAAAGTTATTAAATACTATACCTAACACTAACTCTACAATTGTAGCAAATAATTCTATTATTATAAGCAAAAACCAATGTAAAAAACTAATTAAAAACCTTAATAATTTATAAAGATATATATTTGTTTATTATTTATCTATTAGTACTTTATTTGTTAATTTGAATAAAGTTATACCTAATAACTATTTCTTATATAATACAATAAGTTAATTTGCTAATGTTTTTGAATTTATAGATAAATTACCTCCTACATATAATATTAAGCATAAAATTAAACTACTCTCTAGTATACAACTATACTTAAAACCTACTTACCATTTATCTCTTAAACAATATCAAACTTTAAAAGAAGAAATCTAAAAACTACTTAAAAATAAGTATATTTAACCTTTTTCCTCACTATAAAAATCTTTAATCTTCTTTATAAAAAAAGCTAATGGTAGTTAAAGATTATACATTAATAACTATGTTTTAAACTCTAAAACTATTAAGGATAAAACTTTATTACTAAACCTATATAATATTAAGGATAAACTACTTAGATTAATTATATTTACTAAACTAGATGTTAAGAATAGATATTACAACATTAAAGTTAAAGAAAATTCTATCCCTTTAATTGTTTTCAATACTCTTTTAGGTTACTATAAATTTATTGCTATAAACTTTAGATTGTGTAATACCCTTGTAACTTTTACTTAATTCATCAATTCCCTTTTTAACCTTGTTTTTAATAACTTTATTATCACCTACTTTGATAATATCTTAATCTATTTAAAAACTAAAGAAGAATATATTTAACATGTTAATTAAGTTTTACAAATTATTCAAGAATATAAATTACCTTTGAAATTATCAAAATATATCTTTAGTGCTTTTTTTATCTTTTTCTATAGTTATATTGTTTCCTTTTAAAAAATTAGTATTAATCTAATTAAACTCAATAGTGTTAAAGCCTTTACTATACTTATAAACAAAAATCAACTTATGTTTATACTTGAATTATTAAATTACTTTAAAGATTTCATTGATTTTTTTATTGAACTTATTACTCCTTTTACTAATCTCTTAAAGAAAGACTCTTTTTTTAAATAAACCCTACTATATACTTTTTGCATAAATATTTTAATTTTCTATATTACTAATGCTTTTACTTTATTTATCTTTAATCTAAAACTACCTATTATTATTTTTATTAACTCTAGTTTTTTTGTAATTAGTAGATAATTAGCCTAGTTTAAATTTAATTTATATTTTATCTTACAACTATAAGATAAAATAATAAATAAGGGAGAATAGGTTAAGTTTAACTTTATAAATATTACCTTAAAACTAATAACATTCTGGTTTAGAAAAATAAAACCAGCTAAATTAAAATACCTAGTTTATAAATAAAAACTCTTTGCTTTAGTAGAAATAATCAAAAATCACTTACATTTCTTATCCTACAACTTTTTCTTAATACTTACAAATTATAAATCACTTATCTACTTAAATACTCAGAAGCATTTATTAAGAAAACAAGTTAAATAGATTAAAACTATCTAAGCTTACCTTTTCTTTATTTAATGTCTTTTAAGTTAATAAAACTATATTGTAAATACTTTATTAAAAAATCTTGTATACCTATCTTTTTATTCTAATTGTAAAAATCCAGCAAATATTAACTCAATGATTATTAATGAAGGAAATAAAGAATTTATTAAACTACTTTAAGAAACACTGTTAAATAATAATTTTTTTATTTTAGTTAAAGAAAAACTCTTTAAATTATTAGAAAACTAATTAAAATATGTCAAAAGATTTAAAATTATCAATAACTTACTATATTATAATGATTGTTTATATATTCCTAACATTCTTAAGATTTAACAAACAATATTTTATGAATGTTATAACTTATTTGTTAGAGAACATCAAAACTAGTTAAAGACTGCTGAGAGAATTAAAATAAAGTATTACTAACCTTCCCTAATTAAATTAGTTTAGAAATACACTAATACCTGTGATATATGCTAAAGAACTAAATATAATACTTAACTAAAATATAGTAAATTTATTCCCTTACAAGTCTCTAATGTAATTTAACAATAAATCCAGCTTAATTTTATAGAAATCCCTAAATCAACAAATGGTTATAATAACTTACTAATAGTAATTGATTCATTTTCCAAATATGTTTATTTTATTCTTTATTTTAATACTTCTATAGTTAAAGATGTTATACAATTGTTATTCTCTAATATTTTTACCTACTATAGAATTCCACAAATTATTGTATCTGATAGAGATCTATAATTTAACTCTTGATTCTAGAAGTCACTATCCTCTTCCTTTAAAATTAACCTAGCTATGTCTATTACCAATTATCATTAAACCAATAGACTCACTAAAAAAACTATTAAAACCTTAAAGCAAATGATTAAAGCTTATATTAACACTAATTAGTTAAATTAAGATGTTTATATCTACTAACTCTAATATTTATTCAACACTTTTATCAATAAATTAACAAGTTTTAGCTTTTATTTTATCAATTATAATAAATATCCTAACTTAATAATTACTCTAAAACTTCAAATTAACTTACTTTTAAATATTGTTGAATTTTAATCTAATATCAAACATATCAATTCCCTTGTTAAATTTAACTTAGAAGAAAATTAAAAGATTATAGAATAATAATACTTAAAGCTATCTAGAAACCCTCTTAAATATAAAACTAGTATGTTTGTATACTTAGAACAATTTACCCTTAAACCTACCCTATTTAAATCTAGCTTAAATCCCAAATATTTACTATTATATTATAGTCCTTATAAAATTTAATCTATTGATTCAAATTTTAAAAATATTACCTTGGAATTATTTTTAACTTTGAGGATCAACCTTACCTTTCACATATCTAAAATTAAACTATACTTTGAAGATTTTAATACTTTTCCTAATTAATTAAAAACCTCAAAACTAGATCCAATTATTAATTAAGATAGAAAAAAAAATACTATGTTGATTTTATAATTAAGTCTAAATCTGTTAGGAATAAACTTTATTTTTATATAAAATAGATGGGTTATCTTATTAAAAAAGCTACATAGGAACCTCTAGAAAATATTAAAAATACCTTAGCTTATTATACCTATTTGTAAAAAATTAAGGAGTGTGTCTTTTTTAAGAAATTTACTAAAGGAGTATTAAGAGACTAGTTCTTTAAATTCTTATATATACTTTTATATAATCTAATTAACTATAAATTATATGATTAATTTATACTTATATAGTTAAATTAATTGTATAAATAGTATTAAATTATCTAATAAACTAGGTTCTTCTTTTTTCCTCTCAATTCTTACTATTTTTTACTTTTACACTATTTCTAAGATTAAAACTATATTCTGTTGATATTGTAGGATATTGGCACTACCTAATATAAATCTTAATATATCAGTGACTCATCCTAGTTTAAAGCTTAATTAAACTTTGTTTATACTTGCACACTACAGCTACATTATATTCCCACATTCTACACCACACTACTTTTATATTAAGTTTTCCTCTGCACTATATTATTTTAACTACCATTATACTTACAATTATAAATAAATTTAATAAGAAATATAATTATAAATTAATCAAAATATATATATTATTATTTTAGATGATATAATATAAGCTATAATAATATATAAGAATATTAACTAATATTAATAATAATTAAATATTTTATAATAAAAAATATTATTTAA